>JAPYZS010001522.1:0-14722 GCA_030522925.1 Trissolcus japonicus | reverse complement strand
AATTTAACCTTTAATTTACTTAATCACGTTAGACAATAAGGATCAGTATGTCTATGCATAAATATATATTATACACTTCGCTGGAAGTAGACAAATTTTGAATTCAATTCGAATATGCATGATTTGGGATACAAGTATGGACAGTTTTTGACGAGTAATATAAAAAACGAATTATAAAATATTCTTTAGGAATTTCTGTTTTTTAATTGAAAAAAAAAAAAACAAATTTTGTTTAATTATAATGGTATACCAATACTTTATTAATAATTAGAAAATTTTCTAATACATAGAATAAGTTTGAAATTTTAGAAAATTATCTCTTTCTCGTGAAAAATTCGTTCACTTTTCACTTTATCAGATTTTTTGATTGAATTGGATGTGTCCTTCCTTTTAAAAAAAGTTAGTGACCACTGTGAGGTCGTTTCTAAGATTATCAAAAGTGATAATAACTGCTGACTTCATGTGTAATATTAGGCGAACGGCGCGTAATAGCTCCCTGATAGCCAGATTTCTGTAAAATTTGTGTAAACCTAATTTTTCACAAATCGGTAATGTTTGCATAATAGTATACATGGTTTTAAAAATCATATAGATGAAATTCGGATCAAATCGACTTTAGATAAATTTCAAATTAACAATAAAAGGAGATCTTTTGATGAAAAATTACAGTTTTATTCATCTTTCCAGTGTACGAAACAACATTTTTTTTCATAAGATTGCATTTTTTATACAAAAAATACTCACAACAGATCAAGTTTTTGAGTTAAAATGTAATATTCATTTGTTCGCCCATATTTATGGAATTTCAAATATATTTGTGAATCCTTTTCCAAAATATCATTGATTATGCAGAAGTTATTATTTCTTTTAAGGTGATGCATAAGTCGTATAGGTGTGACAAAGATGGCGTTAACGAGGCTTCAATAAGTGTTACAAAGACAAAACTAGTTTGTCTTATGCATCACCTTAAGGTGATGTCGAACCGGGAGTTACCGATATTACAGATCTCTTTAATTAAAATGAATAATGTAATTATAAATTAATTTAACGAGAAGAGCGAAATTTTCTCACTTATTTTACACATTCTTAAACAAAAAAACTGAATTTTTATTATAAAACGTTGACGAATAATGATTTCTAATTTTTGAAGTGGAGGTTATTCGTCGAAATCATTGTCTGTTAACATTCTTGAACGAAAAATGATGTTATTTTGTGCTATGAATTCTCCCACTAATGTAGAATGTCGCTCTTCTCAGTATTTTAAAAATCAACAGTTATAGTAATTTTTACGAACAAAGCTCCTAACTCCGTGGCAGCAGACCTTACAAATCACCTTAACAAAATGAGCTTAAAAGCTCATTTTGAATATCATTTTATTTTTTATGTGATTGTCAATAAATTGTAATCAAAATTCGATTACAGAATACATAAATAATAACAGGCGAGCGCGAAGCGCGTTTGAGACATTTTTGTTTGGTTTTAGTTTTTTTTTGAAATTTATTTTGATTATTATAGAATTGAAAATTGAAAATCCGGTAAATTAATTTAAAGTCAAGTTAAAGTTCATGAGGATTTTGTTGAGTAATGTAAAGTCAAGTTAAAGTAGAATATAATAAGTAATTTGTTATTGTATTATTTTTATATTTTTTATATAAGATTTTGATTCTGTCTACGGTTTTTAGGGTTATTTAGTTGTAAAGGCGCAGGCGCTACGAAGGTGGATCTGGCACGCAATGAGGGACGAACATCAGTTCCAGACCAAGGGGCAACACCATCAGCCCCCAGGATTCATTCGTTTCCGGAACTCCACCACAGGGTAACTGCCAACCTCGACGCACTCCAAACCGCACTCCAAAAATTTGCTCGTTATAGTCAAAATTTTATTTAATGTGTGTTAACAAATATACCATAAATTCTAGAAAATTATTTAATCACTGTTATGCAGAGATAATTGGAACGAAAAATATAAAATAACTTTTAACAGTTATGAGATAACCCTAAAAAGTTATCAAAGTATTGTTTGATTATATGGTGTAATTAATGTAATCGAATGTTCAGTAGTAGCATTCCGATTACATCAAATTATAACAGTAATGAATATTCTTAACTGTTAAGAATTTTTTTTAGTGAAGTTTCTTAAAAAATATTAGGGACAGTACTCTAATTTTCTTTTATCGAGCCGTTAATGTATAAAAAAATCGTAATTTATGAAATATCTGAATTGTTTTTGTAATGCAATTATGCTCTTCTTTAGATGTACAAAACTATTTCATAATGTTTACAAATTCTTTATTAAATCATTATAATGTATTTTGACAATTTAATTCTATTTAATTAATTTGAGTTGGTGAAAATCTGAAATAATACAGAATTTGAACAAGAATATATACGATTTACGTAAATATAACAGGTTAATGAGGAGTTACATTTGATTAAATTTTATATAAATGTTTTGCATAAAGTGCCACTATTAAGGATAGCTCTATAAGATATTCAGAAAATATTAGACGGAAATAATAGATATGTTAGGGATGATCGACTCAGACTCAAGCAAGAGTTGTAGGAAGGGACAAGATTACAAACGAGGCTGATGAAATAATTTTTGGGGACCATAGTTAATTGCTACACCTCGGATACAAATCCTTGCTTTCTCACACGCACTCTTGCCATTCAACCGTTCTTCTCGATATTTCGTTTTCCTGTCCAACGACGACTGAACAAGTTCTCGCGACCGACAAACGTTGGCAAAGTCCTGGCAACGACATAGGAACTTTTCCACCAACCGTGCAAACACAGGCGTCCGACCTGCGTCACCATTCCAATCGAACTTCCTCCTTTCGCATCCCGCGCTTTACCAACCTCCCCGCGTGTCTGTTCTCAAACTCATCTCACTTTCTCTGTCTCTCTTTTGCGTTCTCACTAACATTAGGCCATCCTTCATTTTACTTGGTCCTTTAAGTAGATATTTAAAAAAAAAATGTACAACAAAACTTTCAATCAATTAGCATTATTCTCGTAGACAAAATAAAAAATTTTCTTCGATCTGATTTGATATAAATAAACTGAAAACCTTATTAACTAATCTGAGGATATCTTTCTCAAACGTAAACTCGCAGATACAAAGGGCGTTTAGTGACGCGTTGCGGGTGGGATCTCGAGCGATTGGGAGTCTTAACTTTTGCTTCGTCCTGTATCATTGGTTCAACTTTTTCCGATTCTTCAACTTCACGGTCGCGCGATTCGTCCTCGTTTAACGTTTCAGTCTCGCTTTTACAATCTAACTCCACTTCGTCGGAGTCACCTCGCCACATTTTCATCGTACTTACATGAGCAGTTTGTCGGTAATTAGATTTACGACTTCGCTACAAACTTTCAATTTCATATGTGTCGCTAGGTAACACCTGAACAACAGTAAACGGACCTTTGAATCGCGCGCTTGTAATTTGGTATTTTCGCCTGTCGCAGTTAGATTTACCTTAATGTAAACAATATCACTTACTTTAAAACGTAGAGTGTCTCGGTGATCATGATCATCTAGATTTATATTCGTTCTACGCTTCGAGTATCGTTTCTCGGATTTCGCGTTGAATCTCGTTTACTGGTGTGTAAGTGTCCGAGCTTTGCTATTGTCATAGATCGTAACCATCCACTTGTTGTAGATGTTTATTATTTTGTGATTTTTTTATCGTGTACAGAATTTGGGGTTTCATTCCGAATGTTTTTGCTATGAGTAGTTACGATTTTCATAGGCAATCCTAAAGAGTGGGTAGAATTTGTTGTTTGTTAGTATAGAAGGGAAATTTTAGTGCTCGAAGGGTGGAGGGGTTTGATCAAAGTTGAATTAAGAGATAAGGGAAGAGTAGGACATGATTTGTTTTTTACTTCAGCGCAACTTTTTCCAGTTTTCACTGCTTCTGTTAGAATCATGCGGAATTCTTCGAAGAATTGCCAGGATTTTTGATATATCTAATATTCAACCTTACACGATATACATCTGGCTATTGAATTTTCATTAGGACAGATTTCACCTCCAGTGTGTTTTTTGCTTTACCGCATTTCGGGCATCGAGCAGCACTTTTGCAGTACTTCAAGAGATGGTTGTGTCTAAAGTAGTTAAAGTATAATTTAATTTGTGGAATGTATCCTAATATGGGAAAAATGGAATACTTAAACTTAATCTTGCTCGGAAGAATGAAAAATGAATTTATTCCTGTAAGAGTTGTTCACTGAATTCAACTGGAATGTCGTGCAAATCTCGTGCCTCCTCTATTGTTCTCTTTGTCACTTAATTTTCTTTTGACTCTTAAAATTATATTATTATTTGAAATTTCCATTAAATCTGAGTCGCATATAAGCTCATCGTCATCAACGTTATGAACCGAATTGGTTGGAATCGCCTGAGATCCATTGAACATGGAGGTTTTAGAGCTTAAGAAATCATTGCCAGAGGAGGTGAGAGGAAGGGACATTAATAGACAAAATAATTAAAAAAAAACAACGGCCGCCCCAGCCCACTATCCCCATTAACTCTCATCTACGTTAGATGAAGAAGGATACCCAAGCTTAAAAAAAGCAGCAACGGCGGTAGTCAGAGTGATAAGCAGGAACACGTGTTTTCAGAGAGAAATGAGAGTGGAGCTAGCAATGTAGCAAAAGAGAGGAAAGTGTGTATTGTTTCGCAGTCAGTCAGCAACTCCCATAAAGTGTGTGATATCGATGCGCAAAAATTCTCTCTCTACTATCCCCACTATAACATCATACGATATTACTCTACAATATCTACACGTGTAGTTGGTTTTCATCTCTACGCGACTAACATCAATAGTCTTCTCAACTTTTGCTAAAGGAAAAAGTTATTGTTATAATTACTCCAATTAAATTCCGCCTGGGATGGTCTCTTAGCTGAGGCAGAAATAACAAATTTTCAGTGGAATGTTTACCATAACTTAGATTGCACCGCGACGCTGATTAAAATCATTTCAAAGTTAGTATTTCCGCACGGACGAAAATATGTTTAAAAATATAGGTAAAATATATATTAAATAAAAATTATACATCCAATGTATATCATAATAAAAGTTATTTTTGTATACATATTTTGCCAATATTGTCGTCCGTGCAGGTTTCCTCTCTAAATTCAAATAAATTTGAAGTCTTCCACCGGTTGCAAAAGGTAAAATTCCATTGTAATTTTGACTCAAACTAAGTAAAATTGTTCACTTTTTGCAATTGGTGGAAGACTCTGGGCTTATTGTACGTGTATATCAACTTTTTTTGAGTGAACTTCACTTATCTGAATTTACAAAGTTGAGTGGCGCTCTTGGCCAAATTCTATGAAGCTATTTCATTCTCTCAAATGTAAATGGACTTACACCCAACCATACCTGGCAGGCTTAGCCTCACGAGTAGCATATAATTTATGATTTTGACTCGGTGGTGCGGTCATTAAAAATGAAACAGCTTCTTACCTTCAAAAAAAAAAGCGTTTTTGCCTTCTTTGTCGGATGTAGACGTGCTTACTGTAATATAATTTTATTTATTAAGAAGCAATCCAAAGTACCGCGTTACTTTTTTATGAGGAATTTCAAGTTACAGGAATTAAAGAATGATAATATTTCATAAGATGAACTATCTTTAGCTCCTGATGGTTCTTTCTAATTCATAAAATCAGATACTGTTTATCATTTTCTTTTTCGTTGTATAAACTGTTGAGTATTTATGTAAAATTCCGGACAACTGTAAAGTATGTAAAAGCTGTTTGTGAAATCTGTAAAACAAATTGTATGCACTTTATCCATATCCATCCATAATGAAAAAGTTGATGAAAGGCGGAAGTTGGCCGTGGGTTGGACCTTTGGCCAATTTCGTGTGCCCTACTTTTATTTTCTGACAGTTTGACTTTTTTTGACAGCCGAGAATGAACAGTTCAAAACTGGAAAATTACGAATGACTATGTGGCACGCGCCTCTCTCCTAGTTTGAACAGAAAAAAGATTTTTCTTCAACATTTTGTTTTTAAATCTTATAATACCTTCAAGTAATACTGAAGTCCCAAGACGAAAATTCCGAAAGCGCTTATCTGCATTGGGGTGTTACACTTCATTTGTATAACATGCACAATTTGGTTGCACCTTTTAGGAAACTTATACCAAGGTAATGAATAACTATGAAATTTTAGTGAAACAGTAATTGATAAAAAGGCGATTAAAATGTTTCAGATATCATCATGCTAATTTGAATATACCATAAATATTTCAACTCCATATTCCAACTAAAAATATATTCGCCCATGAGGCAAAATGCAAAAATACCAATTGTCATAACTAATGCGGTTAATACAAGAAGGTAAATTTCTTGTGGATTGGTATTAATGTTCTCTATGATCTATAGAAATGAAAGGACAAAAGTAATCTATATTTTAAGAGGACACGGAAAAATGTAAAACCACTGAGTGGTATCAAGCGCACGAGCTAATAGTGTCCTACGAAAATATTCGTTAAGACACCGACCAGTAGTGCTCGGACACCGCTGGCCAGCGTACAACATAAGAACTGTCAGTGTCCGGGCTCTACTGATTGGTGTCTTAACGAATATTTTCGTGGAACACTGCTCGATACCACTCAGTGGTTTTACATTTTTTCTGTGTAAGAAACGGTCCAGAATGTGTTTTAATTTTTTCAGGATAAATAAATAATAATTGTATCTCATTTAAATATAAACATCCTTACGGTATAGAAGCTCAAACAAATAATGATTGTATAAAATAAGATGCCTACTAATAAAATGAATTGGCCCCATTTCTCTATTTTTTTTACGAAGCTGTTTGTGTTTCCAAAAAAGGGAAATACTTATTAGTACCATTCATCAGTTTTTAGTACCTAACATTGACCAACTTACAAAATATTCCTTTCGTGTCTTGCAACACAAATGCTGAGTTGTTTTTTTATCGCGTCTTCAGTGAGTAGGACAGTGCCACATTTCAGTAGATTATTACTGTTTTATCATTATAAACAGGTAAGATAACATTTTCAGGTAAAATAATCAAAAACAATAAAAATATTCAAGTTATATCTAAAGTGACTTATGTCTCTTACTGTAATGTATAAGTGGCATTTTTGATCACGTGATAACATAAAAATCCGAAACAAAAAAACATACTTATATGCGCTAGTATTAATGAAAGAGATGTAAACAAAAACACAATGTATTTAAACAAAAATGTACGGTTTGCTGCAAATATTACATCAAAATATTGTTCAAAACACTTTTCAAATTTCAGAGCTTTTTTGATAAGAGGAATGGTACAAATACAGATTCCCATCGATCTGAAGAGTGCTGGAACATGTCGAAGAAAATTTTACAACATTTGTTTGGATATACTAAAAAAATGAGCAATGTTATCTATTCTTACTTATAATAATTTTTATGGTTTTATTTCCAGATCGTGTGTGTGATTCTCTTTTCGCGCGGTTCTCGTCGTTCGTTTCGGTCAACCATTCGTACTCACACTCTTCCAATAAAAGTTTGTACTGAACTGTGAAAACAATATATAAATTTTAATTCAAACAAATTTTGACACTATATCGAAATAGATTCATATTTTCGCACACATAAATACTGTATCTTATTTTACAGTTTACTTGCTCAACGTTAATAATCTCACGTTCAAAAAAGTCTAGTGCAAAATTACAATATTCTTATGTAAATTGAATCTCAGAAATAATACAACAACAAATAAGTACGTTCCTAAAGTCGAAATACTCCCCAACAAAAAATCTGCAGTATTTTCACTGATGATTAAGTACTTGATCTTGGCAAAAATGTTTAAGATCACTTTAACAATTATCTTCCAGTTTGTGCATTTTTAATTTATTCGTAGTTTTTTATTAATTGTTTGTAGCGAGATTACCTGGCAGTTTAACAATATAACAATGGTACAAACTTGTATCAAGTGTAAAAGCCAATACAATTTTGAATTGTAATAAGGCCAATAACCCAAAATGAGATTCAGTTTCTTGAAGTGAGTATAATAATGTTCAAATACTGATAACGTCGTCGTACATTTGACGTTTCGCTTTTGCAAGCGCATTTTTTTTAATAACTTTTTTTCTTTTGAAGGAAGTAAGAGAAATGAATATGGAAATTGTAGTTATGCACAAACCAAAGTTAAATTTTGAAGTGAACTCTCTTATGTGACATTTTAGATTTGAATTTCAAAGGTGTTCTCTCATCGTAACGACATTACCATTGGATATTAATGAGACCGTCAATTGAAAGAAAAATTTCTTTTTTCTTTACGTAGTACATTCATAATAACGACTCGAATAAAAAAGAAAACGTTGCATAATAAATCACACAGAATTGTAAAAAAGTCTCGCGAATTAATTGCAGCTGCAAGTGTTCAATGAAGTTTATAGGTACCTATACTTTTTTCGTATTCGCTTTTACGTACAATTTTTTATCATATCTTATGTTATTTCGATCGAAACTTCGAAGTGAAATATTTGCAAAATAATAAAGCATCATAAAAAGTGTAAGTTACTATATGTATGTGCAAAACTTTATCATGTGACTATATTTTGACTAAGTTTTGTTTCTAGTGCTTCATTCTAAATGTTGTGTCTTCGTTTTTTAATTTCTAAACAAACTTTTTAACCACTGTTAAATATGTAAATTTTGATTGTTTTTCCCGAAAAATCTTTAAACGTTTGTCTGTATTTGTCGAACACTACACTGAGAAAAATCGGATCTGTTGCTTCAACCATCGATAAAATTTGAATTCCGGCATAAACAGTAAATTTCAGTTGGCATAACTAGTGATTTCAGTTATTCGCAGGTAGTAATAGTTAGTAACAGTTATTTATTTACAACTAAATAAATAACTATTACTAAATTTAAAAAAAACTGTTTTTTAAATTTACCATTTACTGATTCGTTCAGTTGCACATTTCGTACATAATTCATGACGCATTAATAAATTTCGATGAATATTGTTTGATAAAAATACACTCCGCAAAACAATTAACGATCCACACCCCTAAAATTTTGCTTTTCTCAAATTGTCATAACTTCGATCCATTCCATTAAAAAAATTTTTTTAGACCAAATTGAAGCTTGAAACCTTAGCTTCGACATTCTTTGTTAAACAAAATTTTCAATCACAACAGATTGCGCTGCTGTCCAATTTTTTGATGAAAAAAAATTTTGCAAACTTTGAATCACTCTAACAACAACAATATCCTGTACACACGTGTCTCTCACTGCGGAAATGAAAAATTCAGGATCTCCTGATGATTTACGAAGAAAAAAAACATTATAAAGATTGAAACTTTTGAGAGTTATAGATATTTTTAAAAAAGTGACTTTTTTTCAGTATTTTGCCTATTACATTAAATAGATTTATGGAAAATGAATATTTTTTTTCTAAATTAAAGATCAGATTATCAGCTTTCCAAATTTTATGCTGATAAATATTTTTGTCATACAAATGAAAAAATTACACAGAAGTACAAATAGGCATTTTTAGGTGGATCGATAATTGTTTTGCGGAGTGTATATAAAAAATGTTTACCTTTTTTTCCAAAACTTCAATACTTTAATTACTATGAATTACACAAAAATAACAAAATGAAAAACGCT
This sequence comes from Trissolcus japonicus, assembly GCA_030522925.1. Taxonomy (NCBI): domain Eukaryota; kingdom Metazoa; phylum Arthropoda; class Insecta; order Hymenoptera; family Scelionidae; genus Trissolcus; species Trissolcus japonicus. The sequence continues at coordinate 5,084 of JAPYZS010001522.1, read as the reverse complement.
GATAACATAAGTCAATTTACAATTTTAAGATTTTATGACATATTTCGATCCAACTGACAACAATCAGTAAATTTGATAGATAATTAAGTCAACAGTGTTCATTGTTCACGGTTCGCTCAACAAAATGAGTAGTTGAATCGGCAGAATATTACAAATTTTTTTTCTCAGTGTAGAATGAAAAATTCAGTCATTTTTTAGTTGAAACTTTTATTGTTCCAACACAAATAAACAGATTAATTATAAATGCTCCAATTGCAAGTTGCTTTGTTGAATGGCAGTCCTGAACTTTGGTCGTTTTAATGTTATTTTTAATGTCAAATAGGATTACGTCCGTAATGTTACATAGTATGGACAGTACTAACTTCTTATATTAATTTAAGCCTTATTAAAAAATCCCAAATTGTGCATGGAATGTTACACTTCATTTGTACAAAGTTCAGTATTTGAATATAACTTTTTTGAAATATCTCCCGCGTGTAACTATAAAAATAAAAGAACATCCAAATTGCTTGCAACACCTTGCTTTTGATAACTTGTCACGTGTCGAGTGATAAATTTTTTAATTCCATATACAATTTTGTATTGTGTACCAATACAATTTTCGTCAATGTGACAGGTGGTCCTGTGCTATCACTGTCTAAAATACAGCGCGTCTTAAGCATAATCCAAGTGACTCAGAAAGACTACTCACTTGAAAGATGTTAGAGTAACCCCATCATTGATACTCTCTGTCTGGTGGCAAACCTTTATCCCGCAGAGTCCATACCCAATTGCAGGACAGGTTGCACGACAGTGACCGAGCACGTCGTGCAGTCTTAGCTTCGAGTTATGTAATCCTCCGTCCTGCGTACCGCTAGTTTGTTCGATACCGATAGTGGTGCCCGGTAGTTGCGGATGAGACCCGGAGGTCCTTACCGTGGTATTTTTAGTGGGGTACTTACCGACAGAAAACGGAACGGAGTAGCTCTACATTCCCAGAGATGCATAGTCATCCGAAAGCACGTGTTCGCTACGATCGTTCGACGGGAAAATGTGCGACACTCGAATCTTTCCAATTCAGCATACAACCGAAGACCGATAACCTCCAGCTTTATCCGAGCCTGCATCATACGAGGTACGGAAAGAATCTTGAGTAATCAAGGACAATCACCCCATTGCCTGCGCATGCCGTCCCGACGCATTTGCGCTAGAAAGAGGAAAAATCACGTTTAACACATTTTCTTCTGACTGCGTATCAGAATACGCAGCAAAACAAATTGCCTACTTGATGCTTTGAGAGAACCTATCCAACCGAAGTTGGAACCGGAACCCCATCACAACTCATAAGCACGGTTTTTTCGAATCGCCCACCCTAATTGGGTGTCGGCGCACTACACAACTGTGATACAGATAACGTAGTAAATCGACGTTCGATAAGCTCTCTTGCCACAGCAATAAGACTTATCAAACTGGAGTTGGAGTCAAAGCACCGCTATGGTTCGAGAGTCCAAGAGAGAATGGACGTTCAAATCGGGTACAACGCTCCAGATCACGCTCACTCAGCTTCTCCTTCATCTGGATTCACTCTAGGTGTCTCAAGTGCAGCACGTGCAAACCTTTCAAATAAAGGATAGCAGTCCTTTGAGACGAGGTGGATGCGGCCACAAGTGGCCGAGTGCTGGCAAACCGTCGATCAGTTCTCGTCTTTGCGACGAGGGCACTCAAAGATAATATGTTCAATAGTCTCGACACCTCCGCATTCACAGAGGTTGTCGGGAACCAGAAAGAAGGAGCAGAGTTTCTCACGGATGTTATCGTGTCCACTCATTATAGCTGACACGAGTAGTGGTCAAACTTGAGCCACTTTGCTCTTAAGCGCTCTCTTATAATAGGGAGATATTTCTATGAGGTCTTATGCCCTCCGGGTATTTGAAAAAGATCATTTCCGTCTTTTGGGATGAGACCTTCAATTTCTGTTCGACACACCAGGCTTCAATAGACTTAACGACGATATTGCCCTGTGTTTCGATTTGCAATCTAGAGTTGCCTTCGATGACGACAATCAAGTCGTCAGCGTAGGCAACCCCCAGATTGCCTTGTCGTTCAATGTGTTTGAGTCGTCCATCAAAGACAATATTCCAGCACCAAGGTCCAAAAATCGAGCCCTGAGAACATCTACGTTCAGTTTGCATTTCCACGTCCTCGTACTGGTCCTTGATGTGGATTTTCCGATCAGTGAGATAGCTCACTAAAACACGGAATACGAAGTATCGATGAGCTCCAAAGGTTATCTTAAAGCACCAGAGATGTCAAATGCAATCCCAAGGACGTATTTGCTTGTCCGACTTTTTAGTTGGATGATCTCTCTAAGTTTGCAAATTGCATCCACAGTAGATCTATGGTTTCGGAAACTATATTATCGACCATAGGCAAAATCGTCATGTTCGAAGACTGGCTGTAGACGATCAACAAGCATTTGTTGGAGATAGGGTCAGAATGACTATTGGCCGAGTTGAATTTTTGATTTAAAGTTTATTTAAGTTTATTTTCAGACGTGTGAGTTCCAGAGTCCACCACGGTACGGTTTTAGCTCTCAACCTTCGCTGAGACATGGCGGCATCAGCCGCAGTTCGAATTTTGCTTTGATGCAGGATGAACGCTCGTTACATCCAACAACCAACCTTACCAGTCCGACCGTAGACCGTCCAGTTGTCTTGCTCAGAAGCGCAACTTAGAGCATTAGACAAACACCGTCTAAACTGTCAGCCCTTACTTACACTCTCTAACATCTCTGATTCCCTGCTCCAGGTGGTTAAATATTGATCTTCTGCCCTATCGGTCAAACCATTCTATATAATTATAATGATGGGAAATGCGAAGATCAGTTGGTCGCGTGTGCCTTTTTCACACTCGATAATGAGTTATTGAGCAAGTGCAGCAGCAGACTATCACTTCGAACACCCGAGTTTGAATCTTCGAACATGAAAAGTTTTTCAGCAGAATTTCCGGTTAACAAATTTGAAAATTTAAATTAATAAACTTCAATATTTGTACTATAAAATAAATTATACAAATTGTTAATAAACAATTTTTTTTAATTTAATTACATTGAAAAAATATAGATGAAATATAGGCAAAATATATATATAAATTTTATATCCGGATTTTATAAAATTTATATAAAAAAAGCGGCAATAAGGATAATAGTCAGTCTATATACTATGAGTATAAAATTTATATAAAAAAATATATACAAATTTCTATATAATTTTAACTATACTTTCGTTCGTGAGGAATTAGACTGGATTTTACCCAATAAAAGCGGTGGAACAAGAAGTCTCAGTAGCAGATGATATGATGCAGGTTGTGAATAGTTGGACGGTCCGTGGTAGTGAGTGAGAACGATGACTCTCCATTCCTACTTGCGTGTCGAAGTAAAATTAAAAGATTGAAGGAATTTACCTGTAAGTGAAGTTTAATCTTAATTATATGAAAAGCCTCTTTCTCGAAATTACGTATAGTAATCGAGAATTCGAATGTAGTACCGCAAGATTACACAAGATGTCATAACGCATTTTAGAGCTAAGATAGCTGGGGGTAGCCTCTTTGCTGCCCGCTTTTTCCCACCTGAATGGTCATTTTTATTGTCAATTTCATTTTCTTTTGAAGATATAACGGGTTGGGATAACATTTATTTTATTCACTAATATTTATTTATAAGGCAGAAAGTAATCTATTCGAACGAGGCTCTTCATATATATATGGTTGCATGATACGAGGGGATTGAACGGTTCCTCCAGGATACAAGGCAACCTCTTGGAGTAATCAGCATTACCCATGAAATTGTCAGCGATAAGCCAAAATGAACAACCGATTCTACGTTGGACCGATATTGGCAGCTATTGTTGGACAGCCGATTGCAGTAGATTGAGTGACAGACTACAGATCCGAAGGACGAGCATTCGAATCGAACCTCAGAACTAACAGCAACCTTAATTCATCGGACTTTTAAAATTTCTAACACTGACTATAAATCATAAAAATAATTATCTAAAAATAATTTCGTGAAAAAATTGTCAATATAAATAAAATAATTTAATTTTTTAAATAATTTGAACATTGGCTTAATTCTGTCAAAAAGAGTTGAGCCAACGTTGGGTGGCGATGATGGGAGGGCGTTTCATCCCAGAGATTTACCATCTTTGGACCGAAGATCGACATTCAAAGTTGACTCAACTTTCGCAACGTTGACCCAATGTTGGACCAGACGTACATTTCTAAAAGGGTGTTTATAAGGCATGAGAAAACAATGTTCTCTTTTGATATTTTATTTATTTTGTTAATAATAATTAGCAATAATAATTAGCCTGTCACAAATCACTCCGATATCACAATTACCCTAATCGACCCTTTGTAATAGTATATAATGTATAACTTATTAACCTGTTTCTCACTGTGATTCGGTTAAAAAATTGTATTGTTCTGATCCATTTTACAAATTTTTCTCCTAACTACTTTGTTCTATCTGAGTTTTTGGAAATAATGGAACTAAGTCCATTTCACTATCATGAAAGAAATTGTAGCCTTGAATTGCGAGGATATTTTGAATTTGGTTGTAGGCCATTTTTGACTTTGTAATGAATTAAATTTTCTTGAAAAATCATCAGATAAATCAGTTTTGAAACATTGTGTAAAGAATTTATGGAATTTTCTTGAGTTCTTTGATAGCTAACTTTATTGGTTAAAAATTGTTGTAAGCAATTTTGCACCTTAATATTTCATAATTGAGTGAACTGTATTTTTTCACGGTGTGCACTGAGAAAAAACTTGTTATAAAAATTACTATAACATATAGTAATCGAGACATATCTTAAAAATTTTACGAATTATCCTATAACATATAATGTAATAATTATTATACATCACGACTCGTTCTCGAGATTACATGTAGTACCGCCTTTGGGCGCTAGATGTCACAACTTTCAGCGTATAAAAATTCTCACCTTCAGTGTCTCCTCTATGTTCTACTTCATTAACGTTTTTGTGTGTTGGATGGAAACAACGTACGGCGTATAAAAGTTGAAAAATAATAAACGGTTTTAATC
>JAPYZS010001521.1:0-26209 GCA_030522925.1 Trissolcus japonicus | reverse complement strand
TATATATATATATATATATATATATATATATATATATATATATATATATTATACAGGAAAACAAATTAATGTTTGTATATTAAAGCCTAAATGCATCAGAACCATGAGGCTACTGTCTCATATGTACAAAGTTGTGAATGTGTAAGAGATTATGAGCGAAGCTTATGCAGGGTCGAATATGCTTTCATTAAGGCACTTTGCCATAATGATATACATTTTATAAATTTTTTTACAACTACAGGAAAAAAATCTATAAAGTAAACAAAACGTTAAACGAAACACGTGACCATGAGCGCGCGTCTTCTTGGTGCGCGCACACACGCTCGCACACGCCTATAAGCTTATTTCAATTGTTCCACGTTTTCGAATGTTTGGATGCATTAAGGATTTATTTAAAAGAGGTTAGAATTTGCTTATGCAGGGAACAATAGTTGTAGATTTAATAATATCAATGTAAAATAATAAATAATTTATACAAATTTACAATATAACTCATGTATATATATTTAAATATAAAAATTGCTGCGTTCATTATATTTAATGTATGTAAATGTATATATTATTTACGTGCATCGTCTCAAATCAATAGCAATCGCAATACCAAAATTGTCCAAGAGAGTGAGAGATCCAATATGTCATCTATAAATTAATGAGTATAACAAAAAATTTTATTTCAATGAGTAACACATACTACTGGACTTGCTCCATTCCGCATCAACAGCTGTTTGGAGCTGTTTCATTTGTGCGAGTAAACCCCACCATGGTTTTTATCCGTTTATCAAAAAGTACTATGATATCCATTAATTAGTTTTTTTCAAAAACGCACTTTGAAACAAACATTTGTTTACTTTTTCATATTTACTTGTTTAATTTTTTAAATGCTATATTGTATCTGTTTTGTAGTAATATATAATAATTTTTAGGGTTATTATTATAAGAAAAAAAAATTGAATGTCCCGCGTGTTTGACATCAGCATAATTGAAAGGTGGCGCGATATACAAAATCTCTCTAGTTGTGAATATTTATTTTTGTCACTCCAAGCAAGTGACAAAAATTTTATATCTAAATAGCTTTACAACGATAACCGAGATTATTGAAAACATGTATTTCTAAAAAGAAGTAATTCGATAAAAATTTATATAACAGTTCGTTTCAATACAAGTTTTACTCTGTGTGTATATACACACTGTTGGCGACACCTGCATATCGGAATCAAAACTATAGCTGATCAGATGTTGCAGTACATATATATATATATATATACATATAAATCATTTGTTGTTGATGGTTCATAGATCAGTTGTTGTTATTGTATGTGTACTAAACATACCGAATCGAATATCACTTGAGAACTTTCGAAAAAATTTATATTTAAGAATGATTCTCAGAATACGAATTCTGAATTAATTTGTTTATGGAGAGGTGGAAAATATATATGTACATAATAATGGTTAAACGAGTATATAATATATAATATACACATGCATGACTAGAATAAATGATGGAAAACGAAGCAGTAACTAGATTGTTTTTGAAATATATAGTTGTTTTGATGATACTTTATTTTGTATTCAAAACAAAGTGTAAGTCAATTTATAATGTGTGGATCGTTAGATCGTCAAATTTGAATCATGTATTATAAAATCAATTTTTAGGTGTTAAATGTAACACCCCAGATGCAAGTCAAGAAGGTGCCTTAAAATCTTTTAAAAATTACAAAGATATAACGATATTTCATTACATTGTACCTAAAGAAACAATACGTGCTACATGGCAGTTTGCTGCATTTATGAATAACCCAAAATGTATTCCAAGAAAAGTTAACATGTAAGATATGTTTATTATTAAAAAAAAATTATAATGCGTTTATATATGTATGTAAGAATCCAATAATGTAGAGGATTATTGAACAAAAATTACAATTTTGTTTATGATTGTAGATATTTACAACGAGGCAGTTTTCCTATTATCGCAGACCATAATTATTCGTTTCCTGCAAATTTTAACATATCTCGTGATAATCAATATTTTATAACAACCGAAACTGCTTTTGAAACCAAATCCATGGTAATTCTATCTGTTTATAGTCCTCTGCCTGGGGACTGGTTTGTTGGTGCTTATTTATCCTACTGGGATCAACAAATACATCAACAGGTGAATAAATAAAAAAAAAGTTGAATAAATAAATGAACATTAATTAAAAACATATTGTTTGCAGGGTCTTAGCCACAAGTGTCAGTATAGTTTAGGATCTGTAGCTACGTGGAACCGAGCTAGTAATGTACAAAGTGTACCTATAGGATCACCCATTTCAGTAAAAACTGCTGCTAGAGAGTCTTATTATAAGTATAAATAATTTTTGTTAGATGTAACTAAATATTTGCGGGAAATTGAAGAATTAATGTAAATGTAATGATTATTATTATTATTCCTAATTAGGATATACATAGGGTCGAATGTTTGGACATTTCGTGTACACGTCTGGAACTGCAAATTGACACTAAAAAAATTCCGAAATTCCACAATTTGTATACAAAGCATGACATTGAGTGGCCGGGCAATGCCAAATTATACAAATCCAGGGGCTGTGCTGAATCTAGCTACCAACGAATCGTACACTTTCAACGAACTAGCACCCTTCGAAGATAGTTATTATTATTTGATGATCGTGTCAGAAAGTATCATTGAATTTAATATTCAAGTTAGCATAACAGGTTATATAATTAATTAATAACCAATAATAACAATCATATGTGTATACATATGAATGTGCAGATTTTATTTCATAAAAATGAATACTCGTTTGTAGAATGTCCTGTGAGAAATGCTGAGATGGCAAAGTGGATGAAAGCTTCTTCCAAACCATCATCAGTTTTAATGAACAACGACACATTACAACATGAATTCAATTACTACGACAATTCTAAACAACTATTGGAATATAATGCTAATTATGGGGATATGTCAAACGATAATGAAAAGTGTATGCCACGATTTCAGCTTTACAGAATCGAGCATACCCAATCTTTTTCGAGGAATTATATTTTTAAGGTAACTATTTATCATTTATGTTGACGATAACTAAATGGAAGGCATTTTTGAATAATCTAGAGCTGTGACCATTTTAGGATGACAACCAAATTTATTTATCTGACATTTCACCAACAATTTTACAATTCAACATCTTACCTCTAACCGATATTGGTGGCACTCTAAGCGTGGATATAAATTACAATCCAAACAAGGTATACATATATGCATGTAATACATGTAACAAGTACATTTTTAATCTAATCCAATAATTATATATTTATATAAAAAATTATTATATATTTCCTACTACGGTGTCAGTGTTGTTGTAAATTTTTTGGTATACACGTGCCATATATGTGATATAGAAAAAATCTTCTATAGAAAACATTAAAAAAATATTCACTTCACCTCGAAATTGAAGATTTATACAAGAGAAAGGAAATGTTGTCATCTATGATCTATATAATTTGTTTATTGAATAATGATTAACAAATTGAATATAAAACATAACATTTTCAGAGTTATTCTGTATCTATGCAGTTTGTTGTGATTGACGCATGTCTTCATAATGGACATTTATTTAAACGCAGAAACGGACGCATCTTGTGCAACAATGGATTTTCAATGCAACTCTCATCAAACCGAAAACAGAATGATTTGTTAATACCGTACCCCGTTGCTGATACATGGTATCTATCCTTAGAGGCCGAGTGTTTTTTGAAAAGGTTCAGCTTAATTACTATTACTATACTCGTTCTCGCGATTGCGATTAAACAAATGAGAAATTGATTATCATATGATCATGTAATAATACATGGTATAAAATGTTTTCAGTTTGCCTATTGTTTGTGATATACAAAAAATACCAATGATTGTCAACATTCAGTTGAGGCAGTGCACTTATGCGGGTAACTATTCTTGTGGCTTGAATGGTTATTGTCACAATCTACAACAAGGTTTATTATATTATAGCTCTTGCGAATGTTTTGGAGGTAAGGCAACTCATATCAACTTAATAATTATTTTTTATTACATACATATTACAATTGTTGTACACACTCTGGGAATGTTTAGGTTCCAAAGGTTGGGCATGTGATGACGATGTGAATGTCAGTTTTAAATCATCCATATGGTTTATGACTCTTATTCTTACAACAAGCAACATATTCTTCCTACCTGCAATATACATTGCCTGGAAAAGAAGATTTTATGCCGAAACGTTTGTTTACTTCTCGACTATGTTATTTTCGACACTATATCATGCTTGCGACCAAGATTTGACAAGTTACTGTGTGGCAAAATATGATGTATGATATCAATTGTTATTTATTCTCATCGTCAACTATAATGATGTGACATGTCAAATTAATTGTAAAAAATGCCTACTCCAGGTACTCCAATATTTAGATTTCTTTTCAAGTACCCTGGCATTTTGGGTGACTCTTGTAGCCATGGCTGAAATACGGATTCACTTGGTACCTTTGGCACACATGATCGGTGTAATCATAATCGCATACGGTGTGCAGTCTGATAAAACAGGACTATACAATGTTGTATTATTATTTGTACTTGGACTAATTATTAACGTAAGTCGGACCGCATCATTGTGCTTTTTCTTTTGCTTCATACTTATATTAAATTATCTCGTATATCATATTTTCAGATATGTTCCTACAGCAAATATTTTTGTTTTAATACGATAACATGGAAGCATTCCAAGAGACTTTGCAATTTTATAATCGGACTCATATTAGTAACGTTGGGAATGACATGTTATTGCGTAATTGAAACTGAAGCCAATTATTATGTGAGTTGAGAATTATCATATACTTTTGTGCCTATTATTTGTTAGCGTATATGAAAGAATGATTTGCTCATACTTGGGCGCATTTATACATACATGTTTATCTATATTCATGAAAACGAATCCTAATGTGTGATGGAAAGATTTGGAAGCTCTTTATCGGAAAGCTCATTGCTCATTTGGATGACTACTTTTGTTCCAGTACATGCACAGTGCGTGGCATATAACAATTGCCGTATCGTTGATATTTCTATTACCACCTTCAGCACCGTCACAAAAAGATATCATCGTGGCTACTAATTCCTTGGAGTCGTTTGCCACTAATGACAACGTGGACCAACTTGATTTGAGAAAAAATGTAAATAACGTTTGATTGTTATTGCTCTGTTAAATGATTCCTTTATGCGTTGTGTATATCTTTATCTGATGTGCAAGTCAATTATTTGTATAGAAAAATCAAAATCTAAAATGCTGTGTCGCAATATTAGTTTCAAGTTTACTTATTATTCCAAAATGAATTAATCCTTTTTACATATAGCGAATAATTCGAATGCTTTTGCGTTTGCCGCATGATTTACCATTTTATCCATATGTATAAGTTATTTAGCATCTCATTCTTTATTTTCATTGAAAAAACTGAACACGCCTAATATATGGTTTTTTTGCTCATTACTTAAACGAATATAGCGAGTCAATATATCATTTATAATATTTTCTAATATTTTGCATTGTTACGGAGCTGATTTTATTTACAAGTTATAAATAAGCTTTTTTTTTCGCATCTTTGGCGGATCTATAACTATGAATGATTCGTAGTTCAAAAACTTCTCCATGCAAGGATCGTGGTAAAATGCAGTTTCTTTGAAGGGCCGACCAAAGACATTTGGATTCGTGTGTGGAGCACTCTCCATATATACACCTCAAAACAAATAAACGTGTACATTTTTATCGATATTTCTTTATTTTTGTTCATAATTTTTTTTCTTCATGTTGAAAAATAAAAGACCAGAAACTTAGATTTAAATTCTCTGTTGAGTACGTATATTTTAGAAAACAACAAAACTTCGCCCTTTTTGACTATTGACAAAATATCATAGTGTAATTGTGATTAGTGTCAATGGTATATTGCAAGTATACCAAATGTAAATAAAATAATGTTAATGACTTTTCTTATATGTATAATACCCACCAAGGTTTATCAAGTATTTATAAAACGATCGATTCTGTTATACCTATAATTTTTGGTAAGTTACATGAACTTGGCAAAAGCAGCTCTGTAATATTTTTTAAAGATTTCAACATATAATAAAATCTCGAAAAAGTACACCAAAAGAATTTATATATCTAAATAAATATATACAAAGTATAGGCGGTCGCGTCTCACACATTTGCGGTGAAAGTAAATAATTGTACAATGATGCAACATTTAAGACACGACTAATGATTAAATGTCAGAGACACTTGCGACTTGCACACATATAGTGAACTGAGCTACATCATGTTGTTCTGCTGTTTGATTGATTTTTAGAAACGATTGATAAATAGTGACAAAGTAATTAATATTATATATAAGTATTATGCATATAGATTGAGTAAATATTTACGAACAAGGATTGTATTGGAAGTATGGAGCTGTTTTGTGGTCCAGTGATACATTCAAATAATAAACGAGAGTTGATTATTTTGAATTATGCTGAAATATTGGTTGTCAACGGAAAGGTAATAATTGAGTTTTTGCTATTGACAAGATGGTTTTATTTATATTAAATAATTTTGTTGAACGCATTGTGCTTTAGATACAAAGTTTGTCAACAAAACAATCTCCAACGATTGATCCTAATATCAAAATAACCCGTTTGGAGCCGAATCAGTTCATAATTCCAGGATTTATTGATACTCATATTCATCCTGTTCAATACCCTAATTTGGGACTCGGGTTGGACAAACCTTTACTTGAATGGTTGGAAAAATATACTTTTCCTCAAGAATTGAAATACTCGGACATAACTTATGCGAATAAAGTTATGAATGCAGTTGTGGTACTTTTTATATTTTTGAAATCGGATATTATAAATATATTTTTGATACGCGACTATAATGAATTAATGAAATAATAATAATTTCTCATTTATCATGAATTTGGATGATTTGCAGAAAAGAACTTTAGCCGCTGGAACAACAACTGCATGTTACTTTGCATCACTGTATGCAGAGGCATCGACCATTCTTGCGCATGTTGTCACAAATTATGGTCAAAGAGCACTCATAGGTAAAGTCAATATGAACTGTTGCAGGGATGACGGTTATTATGAATCGACAAATGATTCGATAATTAATACGAAAGAATTCATCCAAAATGTTATGAAACTTGGCGTAAGTAACCTAAAATGAATATATCATATACATATTTTCATGCCTTAATGATACAATTGTTATTTACCACAATATATGTGTATATGTGTCAAAGAATCCGCTGGTAAAGCCTATCATCACACCCAGATTTGCTCTCAGTTGCGACATTCAACTTATGAAACAGCTTGGTAACATGGCTCGGGAAAACAATTTGCATATACAAGTAAAGTGTTTAGCTCTATACCTATACGTTTATTCTAAATCTATCTTGAATAAAATAATATATTAACACACATCGTGTGGCTTTATTCAGACACATATATCGGAAAATACTGAAGAATGTAAAATCGTTCAACAAGTTTTCAATGACTGTTCAAGTTATGCGTCAGTTTATGACAACGTTGGACTTTTAAATGATAAGGTGTGTATTAAAAATGATGCGATCCTATGTATCAATTATTATGGAAATTGTCCTGATTGGGTCAAAATATGTCAAGTTGTATAAAATTTTATCTGATTCATGTCTGACTTTACACATGATCAGACAAAATTTTGTCGAATTAGGTCCATTCTCAGGTCTGATCAGACCTGGTAAATGAGTAGATCTGATTGAATTCTTTACGATAAATCCACAAGTATAGATTCAAATTGATTTTTATTTGTAGACTATTTTAGCACATGGCATTTACCTCACAGATCAAGATTTAAAATTGATCAAAGAAAGGGAGAGTTCAATCGCTCATTGTCCATCATCAAATACATTTTTAAGAAGCGGTTTGTGTGACGTTCGACGAATTTTGTCATATGGTATTAGAGTTGGTTTAGGAACAGGTAAAATAAGCCAAAGTTATCTTTATTTACAAAATAATCATTTTATTTGTATTCTTATAAACAAAACAATTACTCCTTTAGATATTTCTGGCGGTCCTGGTGTTAGTATCATGGACGCAATGAGAAACGCATTACAAGTTTCGAATCATATTTCATTTCAAAAACCTGATTATGCGCCCTTAACAGTTGATGACGTATTTTATTTAGCAACGCTAGGTGGTGCAGCTGGCGAGTATCAAATAGAGTTACAGGCACTTTAATATTATAAATACATTATAGCACATCTAAATTGATATCATTTTCCTAATTTTTGTTTTAGCTCTATCATTGGACGATCAAATTGGCAATTTTGAACCAGCTAAACAATTTGATGCATTGATTGTTGATGTCAGTGTTCCGCCTCTTGATCATTTGAAAGATTATACATTAAAGGAGCAACTTTTAAGATTTATCTACAGTGGGGATGATCGCAATATTATAGAGGCCTTTGTCGCCGGTCGTAAAGTAAAAACTTCAACTCCAATGGATAACTAATACAATGATGATAAGAAAAAAAATCTCAGAATAAATCTGACCAAGCGATGTCTTAAGAAATGTATTTTTGTATTACATTTATATCATTATATAATGCTACGTGCATTTTCGTTCAACTGAATGTTTCGAATTCCATTTATCTCAACACTTGATTCAAGTGGTACATTCTGTGCTACTTCCTTTGTTATTTCTTTTTCTTCCTCCTCCTCCTCCTCCTCCTCTTCCTCCTCTTCACTTTCTGATGGCGGGAAATCACTGATTGCTAAGAAAAAAAAATGGAAATGGGGTTTCTTTTTGAATTTGAATGAATTTTGGTTACAGAATAAATTATGATCTGTAATTACCATTTTTGTCGTCCTTTTCTTGTCTTGCCATTTCCAAGAAATTGTGTTGCGCTTCAATTACCTCTTGACTATTTTTACATGTTGCATAGCTGTCAAGTAATTCCAAGTTGAGTTGTATAAATGCGTGACCCCAACTAAATTGGTCCAAGTAGTAATGTGCTTCATCTTTGAAGCCAGTAATATACATAGTCGCAGCAATTGCCTCTACGCAGCTGAGTTTACATGGTTTGCCATAATTGATTGGATTGGCAGCCACCAGGAAAGGCAGTAAACGAGGATTGGATGTTTTGGTTTGTTGAAAAGGTGTTTCATCTATTTTGGCCCAACTGCAATCAACAACACCGCATCCAAGTTCTCCAACTATTTCACGATCTTGTGGAGTCAGACACTGGAAAAAAGATTCATCTTTTTTTCTCTTCTCTTGTGCAAAAAGAATGATAAACAATAGAATCAAGTTACCTTGCTAGCTTCCGGTGTCAGTACTATCCCGTCGAATCTTGAACCCAATTTTAATGATTTTATTAATCCAAGTCGTGACAATTTTCGACCGGAGCATTTCTTTGGATCGCAATGTTGAAAATCCCACATTGCCACTGGGAATGGAATTTTCCTTTTCTCATCATTTAATTGTTCATCTGCGAAGTAACATCAAAAAGAAATAGGTCAATTTTGTTTTGTATTGTCAGAGAGAAAATTGCATAAATATAAAAATGTCTAACCTCCACTATGACCATCATCATCCGATACACAACTCTCTTGACGATATTTTTCATCTTTATTTAAAACTTGTCGTTTCCTCCGATTGGTACACAAATTTTTACTTTTACTTTTTCTACGCGATGACATTTAGACTTGAGATTATTGTAAACAATAACATATGATTCTAGGTGAAATAATTTGGTAAGTTTGCTTTTGAATGAACTATAGTCATACAGTATAGCATGCACTGAATAGAATAGTGTATGCAAGGATTGTATGCGCATGCGTTTGTGCGCTGAGTGGTAGGGGTAATATGCCCCTCTCTCCCCCCGCGCCAGTAACAGTGCCAGTGCTACCTCGCTACCTGTGTATATGTCGCTGTCTTTCTTTAACTCATTCAACATTGGTGGTGGTGCGGTGCTACCCAACACAGGTGCATGGTTCATCACAGTATAACACTCGGTTGTCGTTGTTGGTATAGGGACGCATGATTTTGATATTTCATCAACGGCTGGAGTTGCTATCTTTTCGGGGTACGTTTGTTTTGTTGTTTATAATATTCATTGAATTGCGTGTAAACGTACCTGTAAGTGTGTATTGTTGATTTAAAAGCGTGAGCGATCGTGCAAAGCCTGTTTCGTCGCAACTTGAGCTATGTTGCTGCTGCTGCTGCTGCTGCTGTATATTTGATCAGAGGAAGAAGAAGAAATCTGTCGACCTACAAGTGTCATTGTTTTACCTTTCACTACTTTTCATCAAATGAAAGACGGTATGTACGCGTGGCACACGGTATTTAACATTCACTTTTTTTTTGTGTAGATACATCAAATTATAGATGCTTCGATCAATATTGCTATTAAGATTTTCCTGAAAAATTATATTATGAAATAAAGTTTAAGAGATATTCATAATTGCTCAAGCATCACAATACAAAATCCTTTCTCACGCACGTTCCATTCATGGTGGAACTTATGTGTGCGCGGGCGCACGTTTGTCTTGTTAAATATATTTCTTTATTTAACGTCATCATATATATTATAAAGATACAAAATATATGTTTTAGTATCATAGATTCATGTATTGGCACACATTGCTTTTGGATTTGATCATTCGCATTATATAATAATATTATAATGATAAATCAAATTTAAAATTAAAATTGTAATTGAGACTATTCGTTATATCTCTGTTATGCAAATGTTAATTATTTTAAGCTTTGCATTTTTGTTTGTATTACACAACATGTATGATGATAAATAAATGAAATGCGAAATAATAAAAAAGATTAATAAAATAATGTTTTGTTCATTATTATAGGTTTGATTGAAATTGGTTTGAAATAAGAGAATGGTTAGTTCTCATTCACCAAATTCAGTTCTGATCACAGGAGATGATGCTCCAGAGTCAACAAATAGTAATAATAATAATGGCATGGTGAGTTTGAATGAAAGTTTGTACGGTGCTGGATACCTGGGACATACTCTGAGTACACAAAATAGAGGATGGAGTCATAGCGGACCGCCTTCTTTGTCTGTTACTACCGATAACAACAACTATCAAAGTTACACTAATTCGGAACAACAAAGTGTTGGCTCAACTTCTGATGCACAAAGTTGTATGATTGATAATAATAATCATTGCCCTGAAGAAAGGTACGAAGCATATGGATCAAAAACAGATTTTGAGGATAACGAATCGCCAGAGGGTAGCAGCTCAACTCCTTCCCCGATTGAGACATCATCAATAAAGTAATTTACTTTAATGATAATTATATTGTTGCATTATCAACATATGTGTCCATTAATGAAACGATCATATTGTTTTATAACAGAAGCCCAAACTCCACCTTTAATAAACATACATGGCTTAGAAATTCTATGCGACGTGCATCGCCTGGGTAAAAGAAAATTCAAGTTATATTTGAAATGTTCAACATATTCATACTTTAATGTTGATATTGATCAATATATTATATCGTGTTATTATTTGCAGAAATGTTAAAAGACGTTTGAGTTCCAACGCATTGGCCAGGTGATGTTTATGACGGCAATTGTCTCGTTTAATAATAATCTACATTATTTATCAGCAAATAATAATAATAATAATAATAATAATTCTTTATAATATTTTTCATTATTTCAGTCAGTTGTATCGAAGTAGCAGCTTCAACAGTTCTGGACGAGGTTCAATATGCGATAATACAGATGACATGTACAGTGACGTTTCTTTAGAAGAGGATGTCATTGATCTCAGCCAAAGGGTTCGTTTTAATAGCGCTATTCAAATTAATTTTCTTCTACCGATTTCTTATGGCATGTGAAAAATTGTTGTTCCATAAACATTTAACGCACGATTATATATTAATTGTTTAAATAAACAAAACATGTTGTAGGTTCATATGATACAAGAACAAATGAATGCTTTGGCAGATACACAATCAGCAAGTGAAGAAAAATATGCAAGAGTCAAACAAGAAAATGCGACTCTGCAAGCAAGGATTCTCATGCTGGAAGAAGCAATCAAAGATGCCGAGTTGAAAGCGGAAGAAAAGTTACAGGTGAAATTAATCAACAATGTCTAAAACTGTGTATGAAATAAAAAATAAATGCTACAAAATTATGAATATAATTAAAAATTTGTTGAATAATTACAGAATGAGCAAAAACGGCACAAAGAATGGGTATCCCGATTTGAACGTGAAAAACAGCTACAATTAGAAAATTACTCCATCAAACTGCAAGCAGCAGAATCTGAAAATTCAAATCTTAAAGACGAAATTGTAAGACTCAAAGAACAACTGGAACGTATTAAAGCAGAAAAAGCATCATTGGACAATTCCTTGTATGACGCAAGACGTCAGACTGAATTGGCGAATGATGCAGAACGTTTAGCTGTCAATCGTTTAAACGAGGTCCATCAACGTTTGGATATAATGAGGGAACAATTAGGTATTCAAGCAGACGATCGAGAGAGGCTCGAACAACTTGAAAAAGAAGTGAGCCGACTGCGTGTTTATAATAAAAGTATGTTGATTCGCCCCTGCCTTCTTTATTTATATTCTATGTAATGTATAAAGTGTACATGTCTACAAAACATAAATAATTCAAACGGATAATATTAATGCAAATAGGTTTAGAAGAAACGCGCGATGAATTACAAGCCGCAGCAGCGCTACATGCTGGACGAGAACTTTTACAATGGAATCTTTGTACAAGCAATGTAGAAAAAGGACCCGCAAGTCTTGCTGTTGAATTATTAGCTGGTATCAATCATGATGAGGTATTGTATTTCTTTATCTTTATGTTTATTTTAAATTAACCAAAATAAGAGTCACAATTGAAAACAAATTTACTCAATATTTTAAGGTCGACAGGCATGATTTACAACTTTTAGGAACTGAGTCAACACAAGAGGTAATAATACATTTAAATGCACGTATTAGTATGTAATAATGACAATGAGAAACAAAAAAAAGTGCTGCATCTTTGTGAAACTTTTCCTGAAAAAACTGATATTCGTGAAATAACGGCTTTTTTTAATTTTAACTTGAATGTGAAATATTAATGCATCAAAATATTATAACTTGAAAAGTGGTCTAATTGTGTATAGTGTACTTATAAAAACTTATAAAATAGAATTAATACACGTAAATTGGTTTTTAACGTAAAATAGAAATAATATTTCAGCTATATTAATTTTTTCAATAACACATTAATAATGATAATAATTACATCATTCATGACGTTATTTTTTAGTTGCGACGTGCGTTGAAAGATCAACAAGAAGTGAATGCACAACTTCGATCATACATTGATAATATTCTTCTAAATATAGTGGAAAATTATCCTCAGCTGTTGGAAGTCAAGCAAACACATTGATGTTATTTTGTATATACTCGCGTTTGAAGAGATACATTGCAAATAAGCAGGGTTTAGAATTAAAAAAATGTTAAATACACTGAATATCCGGAAACATCGAAAAATGTTATATCACTATTCTCTTGTAACATTTTCTACAATTATATTGTACAGTTTATTTACATAACTCGTTTCACAGTTATTGCAACGTAAATATATATATATATATATATATTTCTTTTATATTTCATATCTGATATATTAAATGGTTTATGACAGTGAACATCGAAACAGCAGATGAAATAAAATGTAAAGGTAACGCAAAGTTGCAAGATGTATTTTATTGTTATAGAATTAAAAACAATCAAGATAAATTGTCGCATTTTTATTTTAATCATCCGATACACTTTTGATTTATATAGATGTATATAGTATACATGTATGTACAAGTGATTTAAGTGTAGGTAACACCTTTTTCTGTAAAAAATTGTAAATACTCGTACTTGCTCAACAGCAGGATTTTGAGGAGGTGGAAGAAATTCGCAGTATGGCCTATGGAACAGCTGATTAATTGTTGTGGCAAAATTTCACTTGTAGGAATATTTTCAGCACTTGAATCTAGAAACGCGTTTTATAAAGTATATAAAAGACCATTTTTATAAAAATAATGGCCTCGAAAAAGTGTTAACAACTAATAATATGTCACACGCAATAACGCTAGCCTGTTGAGCGTGACATCGCATCCTTCGTGCAGACCTAACATCAAACTCATATTCATTGTTAAACAAAAATTTTTTTAGGAATATTATTTTGTAATACAAAAAATAGACAAAAGGTTATGAAAAAGAATAATGTAATATCCTTATCCCTAAAATGCGAGCAAATTCAGAAATTGAAAAAAGAAAACGAGTTTTTTAAGGTAAGAAATAAAACTACAACAAACTTGAAAAATAAATAATTTTTTCATTAACACGAGCGTGGAAATGGGTCACTTCCGACCTGCAAAATCGGGTGAGAAATGAACATTTCTGAACAGCTTGCATGTAGTTTTCCACCGTAGGGTGAGAAAATCTAATAAATAATACATTTTGTTAGAATAGTATATTATGCACCAAGGGCGCATGCGGAGCATGCGCACGAGGTCAATACAGCGTTTTTTGTACCAAGGGAGCGGGAGCTTGCAGCCCAAGAGCGTGCTTTATTCCCGAGGGCGACAGCCCGAGGGAGTAAAACACGCTCTAGGGAATAAAAACAGCTGAAATCCCACTCCCATGATGCAAAAATGAAATTTTGAAACGATTCATCTGATTTGAACAAGTATTTAAAACATTTGTACTACATGCATCAAGGACGCATGCGGAACATACATGCGCACAGGGTTGCACCACTATTTTTCATCACTGTTTTAGCGGGCCTTTGGCAGATTTATTCTCATATAGGCAGTGTTTATTCCCGACAGACTAAAATACTGTCACAAGGAATAAAATGCCAATCTCCCTAGAAACTCAGAGATGAATTAGTAAATTTCAAGAGGGCGCATGCGCATGATATCATTACGGTGTCTTTTCTACCAAGGGAGCGGGAATTTCATCTGATGGATTTATTCCCTAAAAATACTTGTTAAATTGAAATTGGGCATCATTTAGGTTCATAAAAAACTGTTTACACTTTTTGCCTGATGATATTTTTTAGTTTATAATTCTGTAGTTTTCATGTTTTGGAAAAATATTTCAATGTTTGGTAGAAGGTTGAGTTTTGATGATCACTAAAAATCAGAAAGACACAATTTGTGAAGCATATATAAAAATAGAGCATTATATACAATTTAAATATAAATTGAAATGTCTTTAATAATCTGATTTCGACACTTAACCCAGTATAGGCTCTAAAAACACGTTGTCGTATAGGCTCGAATATAGAGAGACAATAAATCATTTGCTCTCACTTTCTCAATTTATATTATACTAGTCATAATATTTGAACTACATCAAGAAAAAGTTTCAAGTTTACAGCACTGATGGTTCCAAGTTAACACTGTTGTGTAGATATTATGGATCATTATTATTTATTAATAATATTGCATTAATCGAATATGAATCCGCAAGATAAATATGCGATTAAAGATACATATATACACCGCATATATGAGTCATGCATGTATTATAATTTGCGCATGGATAAGAAGGTTTATCATGGTTGTGCGTGTGTATAGGAACACCTGAATCGTCGTTGGTATATAAAATTGGCATTGGGAATTGGCGCGTACAGAAGCGTCCCGTTAACCGTGCGGTGTCCCGCGACGAAAATTCCCGGGATCAATGCGTGGGTTCGTTGAAACGCCTGCGCCTCGCCTGCTCCCCACTTGATGCTGGCTGCTGCTGCTTTGCAAGGGTGCTTTTTCAGCGTGCGCGTTCGAAACTAGCAGTCCCCACCCCAACAGAGGCTTTTGAGTTTAGTCCCGGTGTTGCAGTCGCCACTGTCGCATACATCTTGGCGTTTACGCGCATTTTTTCCATCAAACATTGACCTGCTAAGGGTCACTGGAACAACCGTGACAGCTCACATACAACAAGAATTAACAATCAACTTGACAATAGTCGTTGGAATTTTTGAATCATTATTTCATTCGCTCTAATTTATTTCAAATTATCCAAATTTTTTTGTTTCAAACATCGTATAATCATTTATTTAGGATCAATCTGTGTGTGTGCAACAAAAATAACACTCTACTGTTGTTGATCGGCACAATTCAATATGCAGATTTCATCCTTATCCTGTGGCTAAGTGTTGTCTTCTAGAGTTGTGACTATTTGAGCAAAAGGTGCCATTCATTTATTTGCAATTTCACCTATATATGCTGTGCATCAAGATTTTTGCTATATACCAAATGAACACTCCGATATGAGATTTTGATCTTCACAAGGACTGCGAGCAGTGTTGATCTTAGATAGTCGATAGTATTAGTTTTAAATCATTCTAAAACAATATGGTTACTTCAAGGTTTTTTACAAGATAATGTAAAATTATTAGACAATTATTTCCATTTCTATTATAACTGATGAATCAATTTCAGTCAATTCCTGTTTATACGTGTTGTTAATGAATGACAAAAACAAACTAATATTGACATGATTTCATTTAGTCAATACACGTCTTGTTCGGGGGTTCTAATAATAATTCGTTATCGATGAAATGGATTATTTCATTCATAAATATTTAAAGGATAATTAAACTTTAATCCACATAAATCTTGATACACACTGTAGGCTTATTATTAAATTGATATTATCAGTGATACTTTTCTGAAGAAGAATGCGAATCTATATGATGCAGTTCAGTTTTTTGTCGATGAGGTCAGTGAATGTGCGGTCAGTGACAACACCAAGAAAGTGATTAATTTTGAACTGATGCAACTCTTTCATTAAGAGGTCTATCAAAACATGAATAAATAATTTTCTGTCTATTGCCGTTATGTTCAGGACATTTACAATCTTCTGTTCTGATCGTCGTATTGTGTGGGTGCATCTATATATGTATATATGCATATATACGTACACGTATATTTACTACAAAGCCACTATAATTTCTCGTCCATTTTATCATATTTTTCTATTATATATTGTTAAATGAAAACATAAAGTTGAAATATTAGAAAAAATAAATAAATCCAAACCAAAATAAAAATAGGAGTTTTGGTGCTACAAGGAGCTGTCGTCCATAGTTTTGTACTGCCATAGTCAACTGAACAATTTAATGGTGTGACCGCGAAACTGATATGATTCATTAAAGGCTAACAAGTCGTATTTGCCAATTGTATAATCAAATTGAATATATGTATATTATTTAAGTATGAAAAGTTTGCGTGATTGAAATTGCATTTTAAATATTAATAATAATAGTTTGTGGTAAACTCAAGATTAGTGTATATACTGTGTATGAATATTGAGAGAATGGTTCAATTACTGAAGCAGCAAAGGAAGAAAGAAAAAAATGGTTAGTACCATTTTTAGGGGGTGGGTGGGGGGGGGGGGGGGACCTCAAACAATTGTTCACTTTGCATTCCGGTAAATCCGTCACAGATAATGTTGTGGGGAAATGTCCGTCAAGTATAAATTTGATCTAATAATTTATTGTCGAATATATGACTGTTTCATGAGACGACGAATTGACCGGGTAGTATTATCGTTAATATATGATTTATTTTGTTTGATCAGACACAAGACTGTGTGAATATATTTTTATGTGAACGTATTCGAATGAAGGCATTTGTTATTAACTAACAATACAAAAAATTCCAGAATTAACGTCCCCTTATGTGGTCCATAAAAATATTTTAATTCTCATGGCTCACACCTTGAGTGACTATTTTCATGTTTAGAAAACTCCATAAAAAAACGAGAAATGTTATTCAAAAAATACGGTTTAAATCGCCAGGTGTTTTAGTTTTTTGATCCTCCAAAAGTGGCGCCAAAATGTTTATTTTCAAAATTTTTATCTATATATCAAACATGACAATTTGACATTACATGGGGTGTCATTATATTTTTTATTTCACCTTAGAATCTTCTAAAATCTCCTCTGAAATGCGTGTCAGATCTGCTCAAGTATGAGCAGCCATCATCTTTCACCATTCAAATAGTTGAAAGTAGTTAAAAAATGAAGAAACAATTGAAAGGTGGAAAATGTGAGTCTGACTACATATGTGTATTTCTACTGGAAAAAACCCTGAAAAGTATCGTTCCGTCATGAATGAAATTTGATTACATGAAAGACAAAAATGATTAAAGCAATTATGAAACACGCGATACAGATAAATGACGATAACAAGGCGATTTTTTAATTTGTTGGTAGGTATTAACCACAGGCATTAGAAGAATGAGGGACCGACTGTCTTGGTATATGGTTTTTTTGATCCTTCCTACGATCCTTCTTGCTAGATCTTTAGATAAAGGTAAAAACATATGTATATAATTTCATTTTGTCAATTATTTATTAATGATACAAATTTCGTAGAATTATGTTAGGATTCGTTTAACCGGGCTTTCGCTCAAGAGAAGCAGGCATTATATCCACGATACTGATTTTAATTATTTATCCAGATTAGAATCACAAATGTTGGCAGCGAAATTTTGTTTTACATGTGACACAATATCACCAAGAAATTTTATCATGGTAATAAATAAGGTGGTAAAGCCTTCCGCTCTTGGCTGCAAAGGCAGACGCTCAAAATATCGTAACATTTTTTGGCGAATGATTTTTTTTTTTTTTTCATTTTTGTTTGGTGAAAATGTCAAAGATTTTATAATTTCTCGTTTTTCTAACATTTTAGCGTACCGCTAATTTTTTTTATATGCCTTATAGACAATACTACATCTTGTACATATTAATATAATAATTGTTTATACAGATCGTAGAGTGCCATACAGCGTATCATCGGATTATCGAGCACTTTGGTACAGTAACGTTGATGAACTGCAAAGAGTGAACGAAGCTAGTGACAATAATACCATCTCCAATGTAACGGTGCAGTTGGGTGGCACAGCTTTCTTACACTGCAAAGTTCATAATCTAGCTGAAAGAACTATATCAGACGCCGAAGTAAGAATCAGTGATAATTATTTTATTATTTGATAATGATAATGATTTTATGAATCAATGATAATAACATTTGAAATTCTGTAGCAACCAATGATAACCATTAAATGAACTGTTTTTTGAATATACAAATTTTGTGAAAAATGTGTCGTTTGATGTTCAATAAATATTTTTATTCTTGTAAATTGGAAATATGAGCAATGTGAGAAGTAACAACCACTTAACTGACGACAAATGTGAAAACTTTAGATTTAAGGGCACACCACTGAGAAAATAAATGTGTCCCTGTGACCCCGCGAAAAAGACGAAAAACGTTTGATGTTATCTGTGTACTCAGTATAACTTTTCTTGTGAAAATATTTTTATTTTCATGTACTTTGGAAATATTGCTCAGAAATAAGTGTTTAATAAAAGTAAAGATAAGGATTTTTCAATTTTTTGACAGTTTACTGGTTGTTGCAAGTGGTTACAGAATTATACACTGAATTTCAAATAAAAAATGCAATACTCGTCACAAGAGTTTCGTCCAAAGTGTTGTTGCATTCCTTATTTCGACCAGTATATGTATGTATGTATATCTGTGACGGCGTGGAATAACCAGTCAAGTGGTACAAGACTTACATATACACTTAACTGGTTTTTCCTCGCTGCCACCGATATATACCTACACTGAGAGAAATTTCATGGTTTCAAAGCATGCTATTTTGAGTTTTCAAAACATAAAATTTTATTATATTAGATAAAACAATAAAATTCAAACTATAATACGATAAAATTTAACTGATAAAACTTGAAATGCAGTTTAGGAATAATTCCCTAAAATTGATCGTATGATTAGTTGACTACACTTTGTTCCATTCCTCGACCGACATAGGATTATCAACTCTAGAAACATGACACCATTTTATTTTCGTAACACGTCAAAAAAATAATTATTTATTAAAATAATTAATTGCAAAATGAATTTACATTCGCTATTTTTGGTGCTCATAGGCCAAATTGCCTCATGCGCGTCAAGGAATGACACGTTGAGCGTGGCGAAATCATTCGTTGAGTTGGCGCATACGACTCAATCGTAGAAATTTAACTTATTATACGATGAACCAAAAGGAATTATTGTTCATATTTACCTTATGATTCCTCTTTTCTATTTTAAAGTATTATTAAACTGAAATATTTATATCATATAATTTTAAGTTATAAATTAATTTGATGTAAAAGATTTCAAAACATGAAATTTCTCACAAAGTACAAGTTATTACTTGTCATCTTAAACAATTAATAGGTTTCATGGATCCGTCGCCGAGATATGCATGTATTGACAAATTCGTTATATACATTTACAAATGATGAACGATTCCAAGTATTACATCCAGAGGGTTCTGAAGACTGGACACTACAAATCAAATATGTACAAGAAAGGGATAATGGTACTTATGAATGTCAGGTAAATGTCAAATGCGACTAATAATTCTATACTGAAAAACATTTGAGAAAACGGCTACACCGAACGCGGAATATTGTTGCTCGATTTAGTTCAAAGAAGAGCCGCCCTCCCCGACTGACTGGGTACCTGGTTCCTCAGTTTTGATTTATCTAAACTTGGGCCGAAGTGGTGTTGTAATACTATTCCGGATAGCAGATGTACGCAAGAAGTGAATCGTTCTCAAAAAAGTGTTTTTCAGTTTTTAAAAACGAATCGAATACATGTATTAGAGTGATAAAAATTTATAAATAACAATTGTTATTCATTGTAACAGATATCTAGAAATGCTGGAATACTTTCGCATTTTGTTGATCTTAAAATCGTCGTCCCAGAAGCATTTATTTTAGGAAACGGTGATCATCATGTTGACGTTGGTTCAATAATTAGTCTTGTATGCATCATTGACAAGGTATATTGAATGCGTTATTTCTGTGATAATATACAAACGAAACGAGTTAACTGCATTTTAAATGATTTTGCGATATTGATGTTTAACACTTGATGCTGTTGATCGTTTTTTAAAACGAATGGGTTTCATGAGCTGAAAAACGTACAGACAAAATTTTGAAAAACGCATATTATCGATTGTTTTGAAAAGAACAATTCCTATAACACTGGACTCATTTCTCTAAGAAATCTTATAGTTTCTTTAACTAAAAGTTAAATAATGCTGAAAAGAAGTTACGATTTACTTTGTTATAATTTCTTTTGGAGTCGTAACAACAGCCAATGGTCCTTATATTGAAAATAGCGAAACAGTACATTTTGTATAATGTTGATAGAGATACCGGTTTTTTCAGACACAGTAGTGTAGACAAAAACTATATACATTGAAAAAAAGGCTTTTGGTGTATTTGAAATAAAATTTTTGTTTGAAATCGAATATAACATATGCCGATCTTGGAATGTTGTGCAAAACTGGAGTTAATTCGTTTGTTTCGATTGTCAAAAATTAAGATTACTAATATTGCTAATAAGTGTATAATACCAATATTGATACACACTTTGTTTATTAGAGTCCAACGCCACCGCAATATGTATTTTGGTACCACAACAATCGGATGATAAACTATGATAATAAACGTGGTAGCGTGAGTGTTCAAACAGAACCAGGACCAACTCGAAGTCAACTTACAATATTCGGAGCAATAGAGTCAGACACGGGTAATTACACGTGCAGTGCATCTAATACAAAACCTGCATCAATTTACGTTTTTGTCACTGAAGGTAATTTCATGTTTGTTTATGGCAACAATATTTTTGACGGAATTGAAAAATAAAAAATTTTAATTTAGTGTATGATAATAGTATATTGTGTTCAAGAGCGTGCTATTACCTCTGCAGATGAAGTGGTACACGAGAACCAAACCAAGTTTCTCTCGTGTGCAGTTCTTGATCCTTGTGTGTAAAAGCACTTGTCTCATCGTGCACACAATACTTTTCGTTACAAATGCAATCAAGTTCACTGATATACTCTTTCGAGGGATACCCGGATGAATTTTCGAAAGACAAGATAACGTATATAAGAAAGATATTTCAGAGAAAAAAGCCGCCATGAAATTAAATTAACTGCAATTAACTGAAATTAAATGCAGAACATAGATGTATAGTATTGCATATACTGCAATAGATTTTTTGAGCGTGATATTTTGGTCTGCGCAGGGTTTTGCTCACGCAGCATTTTTCCGTTGAAATTATGGTATTATTTGTTAATATATGTAACGTATTTCTCGTCGGAATATATAGGCACGAGCCAAGTTCTGCAAAAAAAGAAAATAGTCTTTTTTTTTAGAGAAAATACCAAAAAACTTGTGTTATTTATACCTTACCTATTTATTGTATTATTGACAAACTAGTATATTATTGTTCTCAGAATGTAACAAATACAAGAAAATATTACACAAAATAATTATTAAATTTTGATAAGAACAACCGAAAAGTTGGTTTTTTACATATCATTTGAAAGAGGTATTGCGTATTAATGTAGACATCAACGAATGGTGCGCAAAATGTGGGCAATAATAAAGTTTTGATAAAAAATTATTAACATGTTTTTGAACATGCTTATTCCATTCGCAATGAAAATTATTCATATCATTTTTTTATAAATGATATAATTGTTTCGAGAACCTTTGATTTAACAGTTGTTTTGACTGTGGAGTATATACCTTTTATTGTTGGTGCTTGAACGTGGTGGTTTAAACATGGACTTTTGCGTGCATTTGTGACAAAAATGGATTGTGGTTAGAAATGACATAAAGATATGATTGTTCCATTTCGTAAAAACATTCTGACCAAGGTTTTTTTATATCAAAAGATGCAGTAGCGTCTCTACTGTAAACATTTTTAGTTTGGACTTTTCGAAATTCTAGGGGAAATGTTTTTTGCTATCTGGAATGGTTTGAAGGACTTGTAAAGAGTTCCAAAGAGTTTGTAACATTTTCAAGTTAGATATATTATTGTAATGATAAATTCTCATGGATTTCAGATAGACAGCAATTATATAAAGGTAATTTGACGAAAATTCAAAACACACTTAAAAAGTTGAGAATTTGAAAAGAAGTAATAAATTTCATTTAATTTGATTCAAAATTATAATGGACTTGTTACATTTGGCAATTGGTGGAAGACTGTTGACTTGATCCAAATTGGAGAGTAGGAGTCTTTATATAATCGCTGTCCATCTGAAATTTATTGCAATACAATTTTGAGATTCCCTCTGAAATTTACAAATTCCAATAATCGATATCACTTTAAACATTTTGGAACTCTTTTGAGCTTCCTGTAAGTCATTGGAACTCCTTGGAACTCTTTCAGAGAGTCACGACATACGCAATTGAGTATTCTTTTAATCACATTTTTATCAGTTTTCCGTTTGTTTGATGCTTTTTTTGTAAATTGTAGTCGAGACTAGCAAGAAATGAAATTGTTATTGCGACTGAGGTGTCGATTTAATGTATGATGAAATAAAAAGAAAATAGTTAATTATTTAAAATTTCGGACTGTGATGTATATAAAGAAAAAAAAACAAAAGATAAAAATGTTGACTGAACTGTAGAAAAGGGTGAAAATCTAAAATTAACATGGTATCATAAAACAAAGATAAAGCTAATATTTTGATTGTAGGTGATAAAATGGCAGCGATATTACGACGAAAAACATCAGATGCGACTCGAATAGTGAAAATATTATTGCCATCCCAAATGGTTTTACTGACGAGCGTTCTTTTATTAGCAAGATAAGCTGTCTCTAAAAAATGAATGAATTTTGGATTTATGTTGATAAATAGACAACTAAGTAACTTTCAGGAGGATGGTGTACGCTCGATTTTCTTGTAGAAAATTAATAATATTTTAAATTAAATTCTATTCAATAGAATATATAATTATATTTATGAAATGTAATTTGTTATTACTGTAAATACCAACTGTGATTACGACTGTGGGATAGGACATGCATTCGTTTTAGAAGTTGATGATTCGTCGCATGTCCTAAACATCAATGAACTTGCTAGCAATAATATGTGAATGGACATTTCATGGTGATGTATATTCACCAATATATTTAAAGATAATATCTTTGGCAACGTAATCCATACGAGAATCTTGAATGTTGATTGAATTTGTCTTGGATTAATTATATGTTTCATTATAATCACTGACTTTTGTTGTGAAATAAGGTGAAATTATATTAATTTATGTCAAATATTTTCTATCACGAAAAATTTTTGAAATAAAATTGTTTGATGAGAAAGTTGCGTATATTCATTATAAAATTTCCATTAATGTGATAAGAAAAATTGTTGTGGCAATGAAACAATGAAAGAAATTCACGAAGGTTCATCACATGATTGACGCATAATATCGATAACTGGAGTAAAATCGTAAAAACTACTCGATAACAAACCTAAAAATTCAAACCCAAATGTTATGTACGAGCATTGTAGTACGTATTTGGGCCTTATGTAAAAATAGGACCGATTTTCAGACCCAAGTGTAAGGACCAATTCCGAAGGTTGAAACACTCCCACCTCAAAGTACCGACCTATGGGACCCTAAAAAAAATACTTTATGACGACAGAATGTAACCTGTGAACGCGTCCTGCTGCACTCTCTAATTGGTCTGTGCCCGTGAAATCGGCCAGTAAAGTGATCGGAAATGCAGTCTTCATGTATTTTACTATATGTAAATATTTTTGAAATAAAACCTATGATCAATTGTATCAATTAAAATTAATTGAATACGCACTATCCTTTGTATCCTGCCTAATAAAAACATAAAGAAGAATAATGTAAATTTCCCGAAAATCTTTCGTCATCAAAACAGTAAAACTTTGTCCGGAATTTGTAGATTAGATTTCTCCTGCCATATTTGGAAATCGTAGTTCGGGTAATTTACTGCAAATGTTTATTCAAAAATCGCTCGACCCGTGGAGTAGCAGTTCCGGGAATTCCCCAAATGATGTAACTTTTGTGCCGGATGTTGTAGAGAAATATCTAAGATGTACGGGATTGTGTTGGAAAAGTAAAACTGACATGTATGATTATAAGTTGACTGAAATCACTGAATTTCTTCGAATTCCTGAATTTTCATTGACTTGTACTAGTGATTTTCACATGTCTGTCCGACTGTTGGTTAAATGTTCTACTGAATTGGGATGTCCGACGTAGGCAAATTGTACTATAGATTTATAGTGCCTGATTAATCAATGGTTGTACCACTAATTTCGAATGTCATAGTACTCGTCGATTGTATTACTATTGAATTTAAAAGTGTGATACTATACCATTGATGTTCAAAAGTTCGAATGTCCGACTATTGGTTGGCTGGAACTACTGAATGTAGGTGTGATTATTACTCGAATAAAGTACTTGAAAGTAGGAATTTCGAATGCCTGACTGTTTCTTGACCTGTACCACTGTTTATTCCGAATGTCAGACTAGTCGTTGACTCATACTACTACTAGAATGTCTGACTATTGTTTGACCTTACTACTAATTTAAGGGGAAACTGATTATTTGTCGAGTGTACTAATTTTTACGAATGTCTGACCATTCATTGACTTGTATCACTTGTTGAACGTTTGACTATTTGTCGATTAAACTACTGAGAATATTGAAATTTCAAATGTTCGATGATTTATTGACCTTTTGCACTGATGTAAACGTTTGTTTGACTATTGGTTGACCTATACTACTGAAAATACTGATTTTTGTCTGACTATTCCTTGATTTTTCTACTGATTTTTTGCAAAATCGAATGTCTGATTATTGGCTGACATGTATCACTGAAAAACCAAATTTTTGTCCGAGTATTCGTCGATTATACCACTTAATTCGAACGTCTGACTATTCCTTGACCAATATCACTGATTTGCTCGAACGTCTGACCATTCCCTGACTTGAACTACTGGATTTAGCGAATGTCTGACTATTCGTCGACCTGTTCTACTGAAAAAAACGCATTTTTGTCCGACTATTGTTTGATTGTACTACTGATTTTGACAAAATCCGAGTGTCTGATTATTCCCTGAGCAGTTTCACTGAATTTTACAGGAATGTCTGACTATTCATCGAGTTATACTACTGAAAATCCTGAATTTTTGTCCGACTATTCGTTAATTTTTCTACTGAAATTTCGTAAATCGATTGTCTGACTATTCCTCGACCTATT
>JAPYZS010001520.1:0-17968 GCA_030522925.1 Trissolcus japonicus | reverse complement strand
CGCTTATGATATATATTTTCGGCGCTTTTGATATGTGAACAATCGGCGCTTTTGATTTACTCCCCAAAAACTGTAATTAGCGCTTTTGATTGACAGCCATCAATTTCACAGGTAAGATTAACTTAGATTTCCAAGTACAAGCATCGATGCCAATTACTGTTATTAGGTAAACGTGATAATGATTGATAAAAAAAATTGTTCCAAGGTCTTGAAATACTAACTTGCGACAAGTAAAAGAAATATGAAGAAAGTTTATCTTTTTTCTTTTTGTTTGTAGATTGACTATTATTAATTAAATGCACTTAATTTAAGTATAAAAAATAAAAATATAAAATACAATCCACGTGTAAAAAAAATAGATTATCTTCGTCCGATGTCCGGTGATTCTCAATCACCTCGGTTGGAAATTCCTGACGAGGAATTTAATTATCTTACATTATTCTTGAATTGATAGGAGTCGTAACCGTTAATACGAGAGTAACCAATGTCATTAGTCAACTGCTATCCTAAATAAATTAATCGCAATTGTTTAGTGTAGTTATTTCGAAGCTGCCCAGGCAAAAAGAAATATAATATATGCAAAATAAATACTGAAAATATGTGACATATATACCGGCACATATGAGTCCGTAATTAAAAATGTTGCCTGGGCATCTCGAGTATTCACGTAACGACTGATTCCGCAACCTCTTCAACTTTCTGCGCCCCGCGCACATCCACGATGATTTCGGCCACGTTTGCGGGCAAGTTGAAAATCTTCAGTCTGACCTTTTACGAGCATCTTTTACGATGCCAGTTTTGTCCAAGCACTCAAAGTTCCAAACAAAATGCAAATCCGCCGTTTAAGATAATGACAAGTTTGTCCTCTCCAAGTTGGAGTTTTGGGAGATTGAATGAACTCTATCGAAATATCTCGACCTAACGATTTTGTTGTTTTTATGTTTTGGTTTTATTTTGTTTCGTTGCTTTTTTTATTTTCATTTTTCGTCTCTAGATGCTTTTGTAAATATAAAAAGTCAACGGAATTTCATAAACCTCTTACCCCAGTATTTCAAAATGTTTTCCCTCTTCAAATACTCCACAGCCTTGAGACCGTACTCCTTGCAATGGGCCTCGTTATAGCTCATCGTGTATAGAGGCGTCAAATTTGAAGGGTAGAATGTCTTACGGTGCTTCTTATTCAACAGATCGTAGTCGTACCAAACGCCATCCTTATCGTCCCACAGCACGCTCGCTATGCTCTGCTGTAACTTCTGTGACAGCGTCTTGTAGTATTTCGCTTTCTGTACAAAAATAGAAGAAAACGTTATTTTCATCAGTTATTTGAGCTAAAAAGGTTTTTTAGATCTGTCAAAAAAGTAAACTTTTTTACTTCTCATTGCAAATTTCATTAAAACAAATTTTTCTTTTTCAACTATAAAAGAATATACTTATTTTCTCTTATACTTATTTTAAATAGAAATTTTTGTACAGAAGTTTGTGTAAGCTAATGAATAAAATTTTTCGTTTTATTGAAGTATGAGTTAATGATGAGATATACTGCGTCGTCAAAATAAAGAATACCGTCTTTTTTCTCAAATTAGCTTGTACACTCCCTAGTAAAAATTAATCGGGCGTTTGTAGGGCTTGTAATGCTCTCCCTTATAGGGGCCTTATATGGCGAGCTCGCCCTAAATCTAGTTTAGATTATTTTCTTTCCTTCGCATTTTGCAAAATTACAAGATTATCTTTGAATTCAAAAAAATGTATCCAAAGTGTTTACATACTAAATGCTTTTATTTTAACTTTGTTTTTTCATTTTTCGCGATAAAATAATAATGTTGCAAAATTTTTCTCTGATTTATTTATAAGTCTTTGTAAGTTTTTCATTGAACCTAGAAAAATGAAATGTATAAAAACGGTGTTTTTTTCATATCACATCCACATGGTATAACGTTGTTCAGGTAGATCAAACTCCATAATGCCTGCCCTCATTTAGCATTTCAACCTGCAGCGAAATAGAGAGGCGCACATTAGCCTTATCTTTTGCTGCGAGATGGATAAATTGCTAGATTTTTTTGTACAAACACTTATCGTTGATTAGGCAGGCATTATCGTTCCCCTTTTTTTTATACTTAGAAAAACCGCGTTAAAAAAATTTTAATTGTTCCCAGTGTCAACGTTATAGGTTACAACTCAGTTTTTAATTAAAAAATTCACGTTATGTTTACTGAGATAAAAGAAAATATGAGATGTAGTAACCGCATTTAATCTGCGAAGCAGTTTATTCGCCACTTGCCAAAATGTATTCCTTGCTGAGATAGCTCGTGCATAGCTTATTGGTTAGCAGAATTCCTGCATTCGGACAATACAAAGTGTGTGTTAATGAAGCGGAGAGAGCAACTATCTGAACTATTTTAGAAATTATGGAAAAATATTAATATCCAAATAAGAAGTATATTATAAATAATTTTGATGCTAAATTGGCTTCATTAGAGGGAATTAATTTGTTTGAAGCTGTAATTAAAATGCACAAGGTAGATGCAATTAAAATCCATCAAATTTTTCAAAATTTTTAGGTTGCAAGTTAGACGGAGTTTTCAATTTAGTTTTTAACAATAAAGATTTGCTTCATTTTATAATATTCATAAAATAATTTTAGTATAGAATACAATTGTTCGTGAATGTTGTAATTGGTGCACAAAAAACACTGATTGAAATATGTCAACTCGTTTGTTTTAAATTGACGGCATCGCGTCAGCAATTTTACTTTCCCTTTGCAAACAGTTTTGTTATGAAGTGTAAAAATTGTTCATGTCGGGTGACAAAAATAAAAAGACAAACCTGGAAGAAATAGCATCTTTGAAAAATCAAATAAATAATATTAATGATAAGAAACAATATTGACGTTTTGATTTGATATAAAAAACAATTGAGACGAGTGTTGCACAGAATGTTATTAAAAATTGTTGTTCATTTTTAAATAATCTGTTCCGAAAATAATCAGATAATCTTATAACCGATAAAATCACACGATTCGAAACAAATCGCATTACAAAGTTTTAATGCCTATATTCCCTGGTTTGAAGATTTTACAAATATAAACTTTTCTTGATTATCCTTTGAGAAGATCTCGTTGTCAATTATATATAGAATGTGGATATACAAAGTTTCAGTGATATTAATGAAGTTTATTCCGAGTGAGTTTAATCCATGGCAGGCTTTATCATAGTTATTCGATTACCTTAATATTAAACATTTTAATATTAATAGAAAAGAGTTAATTGTTCGAGGCAGTGCTGTATTCCGTACTAAATTATCCATTTTAAATGATGAACAATTTTCATTTTTATTCCAATTCGTAACTGGCCATTCATTGGTTCATTTGCCCTATCAATAATTATTAAAGCTTTCTTTTCATAATCAAAAGTTATTAGGAAAATTATTTGATTAATTAAATTATGTTTCTTCAATCATGAGTAATATTCATTTTATTCTCTCTGGTTAAAAATTCCGACTATTTAAGACTAAAAAAATTTTACATAGAAATAGTCTCGCAAATGAAACAGAAAATTTGAGTTTGAACTTGAATTTTCATACAATTTTAGTATTAAAATAATATAATTTTGTAAAAGTGAAAAAGTCAGGTTCTTTCAGTACTAAAATCGTATGAAAATTTGAATTCAAACTCAAATTTTCTGTTGCATTCCAGGCTATTACTAGATAAGATTTTTTTAGTCTGAAACAGTCGGAATTTTGAACCAGGGAATTGCTACATCGAAAATTCTACTGTGCAAATATTAATCATAATCAGATCATATGGCGTAGGTGCACGCAAAATCGTATGATTTTATAATCTGTAATGATAAACCGTTGAGCTGTAATTGAAAATTAAATTCAAGTTTACATATATACCTAATTAGGTCAATTCTCACGTCTGATGAGATCCCAACTGTTCTTCCACGGGAAGTAATGTATACTTTATAACAAACTGAATCAAAGTTGATGATGACTTTAGTTTGGTCATCTTTGCGAGACAAACGTAAAATACATATTATAATGTTCCAATGTCGAAGATAAGATAATAATGTAAAGTAAGATTAGAAATAAAAGTTGGAAAAAATATATAACTTTTTTCCGAAGAGAAGCGTCATCGCAAAGTTGACGATGATTCAATATCCGAACAAGATTTAATTTTGATCGACATGAAAAATCATGTGTCAAACAATAAATAAGGTTCAGGTGGTTTTGTTTGGTGTAGAAAATTAGATCACTCGACTGTTCTACGTTAAAAAAATGTTTGTTAACATTTGTTGTCACCCAAGTGATCTTATCCACTTATCAAGTTTGTTTTGTTGAGAAACGTTATTTCGTAGACCAATCGAAGTTTATAACAAGCTTGGAAACAATTTACAAAAAAGTTTGAACAAAGTAAATTCTTTTTTAATATAATTTTTCGGTAGGTTAAAAAAACTGGTTTTGTAACGTTTGTCTCGAGTATTCAACAGACAGATTTTGTTCAACGCGTTCAGACTAACAGTCTACTCAAACTCATCTAAATTAACTCGACGCGATTGTAAGTCATTTACATTAATGCTGAAACTTTACAAAATTACCTTGTAACTCAAACGATACCAGAAGGGTTGTTTTTAAATTTATAATTTAAGTTAAGACATGCCTAGGATTTTCGACGTTACATTATATTAATTTCTTAATTTTCATGTTGTTCAACATTGAAAATTATATTACTCCAAAGAATAATTTTAAATTACATTATAGATCGCCTTCCAATTCGTCATGTAAATTTGCAATCAATCATTTATAAATGTTTAAACACAATTTGTAAAAATTAAATAATTCCACCTTGACTTTGACAATTTGATTGAAATTTTGAGAACAGAAATTGCATGTCTCACCTTAATTTCATAAATCTGATGTCGAATCGATATATCAATCACGGTTGAAGATAAAAAAAAGGCGTTCACTGTTCACTATTTTACCCAGTTATTGCACGTTCGATTACGTCGGGCGAAAAAAACGTTGGGTGTGTTTGGGATCACGTAGGCGTCGATAAACAAGCTAACTAAGCGAAGACGCTTCATAATTCACTTTCTTTGCACAATTTCTTCTTTTATCCAGCTATTTTTGTCCATCAATAATAATTTGCGCAGTGAGATGACTTGGTTTTTTTTTATTGTGTTGATTTTTCGTTCGATTTGTTTGCAGCCTCAAAAGAACTAACTACAAATTTAATTAAAACATATTTCAGAAAAGGAGCAAACAAATTTTACACAAAGATCTCTTTTTTATGAGTAAATTTTACATTTTACAAAAAAAAAAAAAAATAAATAAATAAATAAAGAAGAAAAAATTGTGTAAGTTATTACGTTTATAAGTCGCGTATATCGTGACTTATTATCGCACAATGTCCGAGAAGCCAAACTTGGATAGTGAATCTAGCTCCCAGTGGATTTTCAGAGAAAAAAAGTACATTCAGCGCGGTCCCACAAGTATCGCGATATCAGCGCCCGAAGTCTATCTGTTACAAGCTCAAACCTCATTTGAAATTTTTTTCCTCTTTGTTTCCCTCGCGTCTGGAGAATACGACGGTAATTAAATTGCAACAGGCTGAGATTATGATACTAAGTGTTATGCACTCAAGAACTGAGAGATTGGGATTACAAAAAAGACTCGTCTGAGACATATTCGCAATCACGTGATTTGATATTCGTATATTTGAAAGAGACAAAATTGTGAGAAATAAAAAGCGTTCGCAAAGTTGGAAAACAAAATTGGTAAGTCGAATACATGGTCGCGGGCAAACAATGTTGCAGATTACCAAGATAAGGTTTCTGAAGAGAAGCCAATTTCAAAAAGTACAATACACACGCGCCAGCTATTTCATATTCGACTAGCTGTTGGTTGTCAATGACTTTTTTCACTTTTAATTTTGATTGAGAATTAAGTTTCCTGAAAACAAGTATTCTTTCACGATTGAACAATGATTTAATGAAATATATTTTTTAATGAATATCAAATGAATGTCTTTAACGATTAATGCTACGTTTATAAAACTATCACGGAATTAAGTGAAGGCTAATTTTACCCCTATTTCCCGGAGTAGAGTCATTAATTTGTTTGCAGCTCGCTCGTACGAATAGAGTTTATCTTGGAAATGGAACATAATTGACCACAGGGTCCTGCGCGATATTTAACACTCAACTACCATCGGATACATTTTATTTGGTACGGTTACGACCGAGACTTGCAAAAGTTAAGCGGAAATAACCGATGGGATGACTCTCCGAACTGCCGTTACCAAAATCCTCGATGCTACTTTGGATAAATAATTTTAGGCGATTTATCATAATCGGTTGATTCCTCCCGACAATGTGGCAGAAAAAAGATCAAATTAGGTGACACAGATTGGTACGACTTATTGATTTGTTTCAAAAACTTATCGCAAATTAAAATATGAAAAAAATTTTTAAAAAATTGTTTCTGAACAAATAAAAAAAAAAACGTTTTACATTACAAATTGCATTAATCAACGATGTCGATGGATGTAATACCAACTTGACGGAGAACATTTGTCTACTACAAAAATCGAACTCGGACCGGAGCAAAAAGTTCATCTCCATCAGGGATAAACGACGATTTGTAAATTTGACAGTCAAAATGATGAATGAGAAGATCTTTCTCATCCTGGAGACCGAAATTGATAAGAAGCAACGAGCCAGTGGGAATCAAGTTTATATAAAAAAAAGAGATGAGAAAATATAAAGCAGATTCATCGAGATGAATGAAATTATCAGAGGTAAGGGAGAACTCTCATGAAATGTAATAAGCCGAGTGTTGCAGAAACGTGTAGCTAAGTACACGGTTGTGTAACATAACCTTGCGTAAGTGTAATGCGATATGGTCGTTCTGACGTTCTATTATACGGCGCACTCGTTCGCTTAATTCTGAATACACTGAGAGTCTGTTTGTGAAAAGACAACATCATTATTTCATTTTGTGTCATAAGAGTTTTTTGCACCAGCGCGCTTCTGCAAGAGCAAACGAAAAACAAGACCGCCTGGGAGACGGTGGTGAGTAAAATTGAATGGCAAGTTAAACGGTATTCGATCGAAGCGAGGAAACAAAATTGAAATAAAGAAAAGATTTGCATGTGAGAAAGACTTTGGATGATGTAAGAGAAAATATGGCACTGTGATTGTTGGAAACACTCTTTGGTACCTTTTGACCTACTTTGGTTTGTTATTTTTTTTCTCTTTTTTCATTCTTTTCTGGTTATGTCAAAGAAACAAAGGCTGAGATAGAAGTATGCACATCCCCAAATAAAAATGAAAATATGTTATACATATATCCGTCAACATATTTTGCAACGTATATCAATTCATAAGCCCTGGTAGAAATTGATCGGGGCCTTATAGGGCTAGCTGGCCCTATAAGACCCCTATAAGGGAGAGTATTACAAGCCCTACAAACGCCCGATTAATTTCTACTAAGGAGGGAGAGATATTTATATATTTTTATTTTGATTTTTAATACTCACAGTAGGCTGTCCCAGAAGTTTGTGAAAGTTCGCAAGAAGTCGGGCGTTTCTCTCGACGAACGAGTTGAGGTCGACGGGGATGATGTTTCGGGTGGAAACGTCGTCGAGCGATTTACATCCGTAGGTATCCGGAGTGTCGCAGCTCCTATTTTGGCTCGCTATAAACCATCTGGCAGAAAAATCCCAACCACTTTCAGCCGCGGCTTTCAGGTTCTCGTACAAAGTGCGTCTTTTAGAATCCGAGGTGTTTCTCGCCATGTTATAATCCTCGCTGAAAAATTTCCCATCATAACTTTTGTGACCAGACGGAAGTTTCAAAGCAGGGCTGATTAAAAATTGAATCCCATCCTCTTTGGATGTAATTTAAACTTGACTTCACCCTTTCAGGTTGGTGTCGTTATTTGAGTTCATTTCAATCTCATCATTTTCCACGCAATATTTAATTTCGAAAGGAATTACGAGAGATTTGATTTTAATTAACTAATAAAAATCGGTTTGATTACTTTTATTAAAACGATTAATTAATTTCGCGTTCATCTGAAATTCAATTTCACCACGAGAAGGAATACTCAAAAAAATAAATAACACCAAATGGGGCGGATGTATGAAATTTCGACGTTTTTGATTCAACGATTTTATTTGTCCGTTATCGTTCGTCAGATTTCATGATAAACGCGACAATGAAGTGAAAAAATTGAAAATCGATAGGCATCATCGGAAAGGATAATGTTGCAATTTGTTCGAGCTGTTCCGTCAACGGTATCAGACATTGATACGTAGGGAAAGGTGCCCATCAATGTCAAACCTTTTTTCAAAAAAAAAAAAATCTGACCAAACAAAATGAAAATAACTTTGATTGGTCTTTCTAGCAGCATGTATTTTACGTCTTTATGACCCTTTTATGACTTTAGAATTTAGAATTTAGAACTTGGAATTTTTGTTGTTTGATATTACATTTGTATTAAATTCAAATATAATGTTGTAGTTTTTTGTAATTTTTTTCTGAAATTGAATGTCTTATTTTCTTTTTTTTTTGTTGGGCATATTCTATTATAGGACACCTTCCCCTATGATTGAATGGATTTGTTTATCTTTACAGTAGGCGATGGAAGTTCAACAATGTTCAACCCTCGAGTAGAAAACGGTAGAAAATGTGCTTCGATAACGGATTCATTTAATTTGGTTCATTTCAATTCACCGATAGCTCTCAGGGCGTGGTCCGTCGCTGTCAACTATGTAACGAAGTAGCCAGTAAACGTTGCCGTTCCTCTCCACGTCGATTGACCTCTGACAAATCCAAAATGCAAATTCCTTGTCCAAATCATCAAGATTTTTCTTCACAAATTCGAGATCACCAGTTGCTTCATAATATTTTTGTACCTGAACAAAATTTTTCATCGCTTTTAATTTTTATGAATTTTTTCTTTTGACAGTTTGATAATTTTTTATAATTTCATTGGGTTTTCTGATTTAATTATATTCATTCAATTTTAATAGTCTGATGAAATTATTCTATCACTAAGTGATTCCAAGCAGAAACATCTGACAAAAAGACAAGATGATGGCATTTTCTAATAATTATCCTTTGTTTGTTCATAATACACCGAGAAAAATTTCCTGTTGTAATAAAAGGAATTTCTGTAAACGAAACAGGAATTTTATGCTAGTATTGTGCCAACATGTGTTTTATATTGTTGTAACAAAATGTATTATGTTCCTTAACTTCTTGTTAAATGGATATAAGCACAGGAATTTCTTTAATAAATGACAAGAATTTCCTGTTTAAATGACAAAAATTGTTTGTTGTTTAAAATGGAAAAGAAATTATGGAAAAGCAGCAGGAAAAAATGTGTTCGCGCAGCACGAACAATTAACTTAAAATTTCTCGTTAAAAGAACAGGGCTATTTTTCTCGGTGTAGTAGAGATCATATTTTTTCTGAAATTTGTCTAAATGAAATGTTAATTTTTCAGTGGTCCCTGGTGCTCTCAGATTTGGTCTCGACTTATCAGAATCAGATTTTCAAATGAAACCTCTTAACTAAAGTGGATGCTTAAAAGTTGAGCGATTGGGCAAATGACACACGAACAAATTACGTTCAGAAAATGTACTTTATATTATTAAACTAAATGCTGATACATCTCTGAGTGCACTCAAAATTTGTTCTAATTATTTGAGTAGGTGTCAACGCGTTGTTAAAAGTACATACAAAGTATAAATGGGCTCAAAATAATGGGACCATCGATAGAGCTAATCGTAAAACTTCGGTACATCGGGGCGGATTAAGATGACACCAGAAAGTGTCAAATAAAGTAGAATAATTTCTTTCAAGTATCATCAAAGAGCCACAAGAAAGCGTCACCGTTGTTAAACTTCGCCATACTCATCTTCATTTTATAAAGAGAAATAAATTTCAATTGCATCGCTTTAATACACACGCGTTCTCATCTCTACTTTCAAAGTTAATATACATTTCTGGACTCGTATATTCGTAATTATCGTTAATGTCGAGTATTAGATAATGTTCAAGTTTCTTCTAGAGATCGTTCTTTATCTATTACGAACCTTCATGTGGAATCATGGCAGTATATTCAGATGTAGAAAAAAAAAGATTAGAAAAAGTGCGTTTTTTCATAGTTTGGAAAAACAACTGACAATTGGCTCAGGAGAATCTGTAATTTTTTTGGTTTAATCTCCATTAATGTGAGACGAGTGGAAAAACTTACCATTGGAATTAGCAAGGGCGGCTGGCTGCGCATAAGATAATAAACTCTGCCACCGTTGGGAACGAAGTCGTACGTCCGGACCATCGACAAAAAGTTCTCTATCATGCCCTTAGCAGTATTCGTCATGTTAGTTAGTAATAGACCTTTGATAACCCAATAGCTGTCCCAATAATAAAATTCTGCGAAATATCTTTAAATTACTATAGGCCATCTTATATTTCACGGTACATCTATCAGGCTCGAATGTTTTGTTTCATTGTGTTATTTATTATTATTTTTTTCAAAAGCATCTTCATTTTTCAACTGTCCACACGTCAACGTCGGCAATGAACCTTAGAATTAATTTTAGCGTTACGTTGAAAGCTGTGAGTGAGATTCGAATAGCAGTGAAGGAGTAAATTATACGTTCCGACATCCTTTATAATTCTTTTGTTCGATTGTTTTTAAGATGCCCGAGGGAGGGCGTAAATCACAAAGGAAATAAATTTTTGATAAAAGGATCTTCGCAAAGTTATTAAGGCATTTCCAATAAGTTTGTGGCCGGTGAATTTAATTTACGACATTTTTGGAATACTTTTTTTTTTGCGATCAAATTTTTTGATATTCCGTTTGTAACTTGGTTGGAAACTAGTGCAATTTCTTAAATTCAACTTTGAATGTCAAAGCGATTTCGCTGATATTGGAACTGTAAAAGTAAGTGTTAATCGAAATTCCTAAACAGCTTCTGAAAAGGAATCAAAGAAAGCGGATTTGCACGGCATTCCTTGAAAGTTGTTGGTAAGGAAATTAAACAACTGTTTTATGGTAAAACATTAAGGAATGTTGCATCCTTTCTAATTTCAAAATCAAATCAATTTTGATTTAGTCTTGTTATGAAATGGTGTATTTAACTCAGCTCATTTTTCTGAAGATAAAAAAACGCGATTAATTGAACTACAATTAATCAAACAAAATTGATTATGCTAATTAATCAAACAAGATAAATTTCAACAGGAAACAATGCCAGAAAAAGCATCCAAATTTTTGGATCAACTTCATTGAAATAAATTGTAATTTTGTGGTTCCCATTATACTTTACAAAACAAATTTGAGTGAATGAAAAAAGGGAGTGCAAACCTTTGAACCGACCGCCAGGGATGATAAATCCGTTATCGACGTAAATAATGCTGTGTCTTTCGGGTTGCAGCTTAATATCAGGTTTAATTTTCTTGGCTAATGTTTTCCAGATCTTGTTCAACTCTTTAGCCCAGATCTTGTACTTCGGGTCTTTTATTCGCATCAATATGGACGGACTATCTTGCCAATCCGGCGGGGTCCATGACTCGAGCTCGTCGTTTGCCACAAAATTTTGGCTCACAAAAGTTTCGAGCTGCGTCAAAGTTGGCCGGCGGTTCGTCGAGTTCATGAGTTTTTCGAAGCTGCAAATAAATTGAGCGATATCACTATATACACCGGCGGGCAAACGCGATCTTCTAAAACGCTTCTGTTACTTACTTCTCGAGTGTCACTTTCGGATCGTTGACTTGCGAAAGATCTACGAAAGATTTGCTGTCGTTAAATATCTCATTAAGTTGTATCGTTTGCAGCATTTCCCCCGTGCAATATATTTTACTAAAATTTGAATTCAAAAATAATTTTTGTTAAATATTTTCAACAGTTTTGAATGAAAAACATGCTTGATGCCAGTTTAAATTATACCGAACGCTCGTTTGGTTGTGCTTTTGACATTCAATTTATTTTAAATGTCATGTATGATATGACAATATTTTGTATTAAGTAAAATTAACCGGGGCTTATCAGTTGCAGTGTAAAATACAACACGTTTTACCAGTTATATAAAACATTTACGAGCCAAAGTGACAACTAACATTTCATGATAAACGTCCGTTCGATAATTCCATCAAGTGAATACAATATTTTGACGATTGATTTTACTTTCTTTTTTTTTTTTGGTCTTTTTTTTCCCAATTGTAAAATAAGTACGCGA
This sequence comes from Trissolcus japonicus, assembly GCA_030522925.1. NCBI lineage: Eukaryota > Metazoa > Arthropoda > Insecta > Hymenoptera > Scelionidae > Trissolcus > Trissolcus japonicus. The sequence goes on along the minus strand of JAPYZS010001520.1, from coordinate 5,719 downwards.
AAGCAGTGCGTTATCGTGTCAGATTATGAAATGTGAAGCATTATATGATGGAATATGATGACAATCGAATGTCGTTTGTCAATTCAGATCTTCACTTTACAATATGCTTTTCATCTTCCACGTATCTGAAATAGTACGAGACATCCGATCAGATATATTTGATGTGACGGCGAGGAGAAAAAAATATGTGCTTACATTTTTCAAGCCACTCGACTATCAATAATTTTTTCAAAATCATATTTGGTCTTTTTTAAACGTCTTGTACTTTTTTTTACAATTTAAAAACTCAAAAAAAAGTAAACTGATTCATACAAAAAATGATTCTACTCTCTGGACATTTTGAGAAAAAAAATTTTTTTTGTTTAATTCAAAAAAATTTTGATCTTCTAAAGATTTCTGTAATTCCTCTTTTCGACATTTAACCCGTACAAAACATACTATTTTTAGTATCCCTGCCTAACACACGTGATTTACATTTTAGTGTCCCTCTTGTTGGTGCCAATTTGGCACCAGTGTGTCCTATATATACGGGTTAATAAATTTCTGCAAAATTATCCTGTCAAGTTTCATTAAAAAGATTCTTGCGATTATTTAGCGGATGATAATATGAAATACTTCAATTATGTGAAAGATTTGACGATCATAAGTCAAACCGAGGTTTGTCAATGTTCAATCAAATTGATTAAATTGATTTCAGGCGTTAAATTATGTGCAAACGTGATTTATATCAGGGTGTAGGTACATCGCACACGTTGTAACTGTCAAACACAACAAAATAAAAGCACAAACATAGAAGATGAATGATATGATTTTTTTCAGCCTGGTCATATTTAATCCCTCTATTAGGCGACGACAATCGATTTCTCACGTTTTCAATACCTTCGATTTTCATTTCACAATAAAAAGCGTTGCCGTATAAAAGGAGAAGAAATGAAAGAAAAAATAAAAACCTCAACAAATTTTAATCCCGAGAAAGGAATTTTTTACAACCTTATTTCAGTAACGGTAATAACTCATATATTTATGGCTAGTCTTGCAGAATTTTTAAATTTGTAAAACTGAAATCTGCAGTGCCGTAGGATTCATAAATTCGCTCAGGCTAAAAGAAAAATTGCTGCTACCTCTAGTGCAACGACGATAGATCTTACCGAGTGGCAATGCAAAATAAGAATGTTGCTGTTTCATTTATTTGTTTAAACACACTTGTCCTTCTACATAAAATTTTCCAACGATAAACATTTTATGATTGACATTTTAATCGATTGACATGTTTGAACAAAACATCAAAGAGATATAGGAAAATCAAAAACGATGAACCGCCAGTTAAAAAAATCGGCGACACAAATAGTTACAAAATGAAAAAAAAAGGAAATTTGTACAACCGAAAACTCAATTTGATAGAAGTTTTTTTTACTGATGGAAAAAAAAACGGAGTGTCAATCTCGGGCTCTTTGAGAGTATTCAATATCTCTCCACTTTTCATCAGCAGGAGTATTTGCGACACTGAGAAGAACCTCCAGCTCAGAGAAGAAAAAGGTACATAAAGGAGCAAAATATCCGCACAATCAGACTCGTGGCATAGCCAGGATATCCGTAATTCAAGATTACATTCTTCTACTCGGTACCATTGTGTAGTTGCGAATCTACTGTTCGGCTTAAGGCCCGAACATATTTATGACCCAGCATTAACTGTTTCAGAAGACACTTGTTTTGCAATTTCTATTTAACATTCTTTTTTTATCCCGTGATTTTGATTTTCTGTTGTAAATATTATGAAAGCGTTACGTTTCAAACGAATGATTAAAATTTGCCATGAACAAGCGGAATTAATTAATAACAAAATAAACAAGTCAATTGACAAAATAACGGAAATTAAAATTGCAGTTTGATGTAAATTGCAATGCAGTTTGATGTAAAATGCCTTTTCCATTTAATTATTTGTTTTTCTTCGTGAAAAAATATATGGAATATTATTTTAATAGTCCTTAAAAAAATTCAATGTTATGAAAATGTAATTAAAAAAAATGTTAAAAAGCAAGAAAAATTTTGAGGCTTGGGTATTTGATAAAAATTGTAGGTCATATTAGAATTCGAAATGATTTATCACTTGAAACACAACAAAGACCGACCACAAAAACAAGCGAATGGCCAATAATTTCAGCAGCTACCGCACACCAGTTAAACAGCGAATAATTTATCTTGCTTTAACGGATGGGGCCCACGTATTAGCGCGGCACTCGCTGAAAGCTTTTTCCATTCAAAAAAATACCGAATAAATCTGTGATTTAACTATAGGACGGTTACGTTGCCATTATGGAAACTATAACTCTGCTCGTATTAGGGAGAAGTTAATTTATCTTACTTTCAATGATGTAGAACTAAAGCGAAGAAAAACGTCTACATTTTGCCAACGGTCAAAACGATCTTTGTTGTTGTTTTTTTTTTTTCAAACGTGCAATAAATTTTGAACGAATTCAAACAACGAATTACACGAGAAAAAAATTTATATACTCGTGGAAATTATTTTCGGAAATTGGCCATCGGTTATTCTTGGGAATCGTTTTTTCAACATTTGTTCACAATAAGGGAAAAGAAGATGGTTCGTTGATGAAAACATGTATGTAAAACTTCAAATAGATTTTATGAGTCAAAGTGAACAAGCGTATTTGAAAAGTAAATTAGTTTTATAAGGAAAAAGAACGTACGTGTTTTTCACAAATTAACAAAATTTATAAAAATATACATACACAAACGAGACATGATGATTTTGAAGGTTTGATTTTTGGATGGATAATGACAGATGACAGATATATAGAACGAAGATTGAACGGTACTTCCGAAACTTGGAGTTTCATATCGACGGCGCATAATACGTATCAGAAATTTATTACCCCCTCTCCCTCTCCTCCCGCACGTTTCATGACAAAGTCAAAAAGTTTGAACCGATATTCTGCACAATTTTAAAGTTCACTCCGATAAATTTGTACTTTACAAACAAACTAAAATAGATGAAAATATTGTACCGACGCATCATCAAAAATTATAACCAATCCTGTAGATTTGCAGTTATTATTTTAAATTACAATTGTTTTAAATTACAAGTGTATCATTTTCTTTAATGCAAACATTTAATGATTAAAAATTTTAATCATATACTGATAAACTGACAAAGTTTGTTTGCGGTGGTATAATACTTTGCACACTTTAACATTTTCAAGTGAACTATTTTAATTATTGAATTTTATAAAGAATAAACATTCAAAACGAATGAATGAATAATGAATATTAATTAATATCAAAATTGGAACAGAATTGTTTTTGCATCAAACATGATTGTATTTTAGTTGTGAATGAATGAATTAATTTTTTAAATTAATTCAAACTGACAGAATTAATTTTCCATTTCCTCCAATAATAAATTTAATTTATATATAATATATATAATATATGTATAATATTTATAGACACACCATTCAAAGGCTTCGCCTTTGCAAAATTTAATTGATGTATTTTTATTATTAAACTCTCGGAATTATGTTAAACAGAAATGTATATTGTTCAAGTGGTATCAAAAGCACTAGAAACTCAAGGGTGTTCATAGTTTTGTGTAATGTATAAAAACTTTTTGTAACGACATAAAACGAATTCTAAATAATAGAAAGAATTTAAATAATTGTTTAATTTTATTTTAATATTGATAAAACAGAAAATTCCAATTGAACAAATTTACGAACTTGTTGTGAAGAAAAATGAAACTTTGAAAATGAATATATATGTGACATATGTGGGGTGTTCCAGACCACCTGTACAATCACATACCTTTTAATGTGATACGGGTGGAGTGGAACAGCCCATATATGGCATATATGTCATATATATATTTTACATGCGATATAATACTAATTCTTTGCAAACAAATTTTCCAGCAAAGTTTTTTGTTATTTGAAACATTTTTCCGGCACGGGTAAAAGCTGATATCTCCCAATGAATGTATTACTATTTGAGAGCAGATGGATCAAATGTCAATGACTTTTTATTTGCCTCGATCATTTTATTAAGAAAGAATCGCGTCACCGAAATGCTGTCAACGTTAATTTCACGACGTTTGCTAGTTGAGCAGCGTCTGAGAAAATATTTGATCTGTAATCAATCTTATGTCACTTTTAAGAAAACTATTACAAAAAAATATATAAAAAATCAAAAGTTCAAAAATATTTTATCTCTTTCTCTCACTATAAAAAAAAATTGAAGAACACTTAAATAATTAAAATAAGATTTTTTTCTTAAACATTGTTTGCAGTGCTGTCAGCATCTGACTACAGTCGAAAGATGTATGATAAAGTTCTTATCAAAATTAATGTGTAAACAAAATTATTGAAAACATGAAAGCTATACGATAACGTGCAGAAAATAAAAGTTTGTCGAAATGAACAAGAAAACAAAGCAATAAAAAAAATTAAAAAGAAACAACGGTCGGTTTTCATTGACGGAACAAACTTTTTGTTTCGCATCTGCCTGTACCTCGTGCAATCGTAAACTTTGTTTCTCGTGCATTGCCACGGTATTGTGGCGCCGTGGGTACCGGACAAAAACTGTGCCTGACAGCAACAAACAATAGCGAGGAATTCCACCAGCGACAGTTCACTACGACGATTAATCTGAGCGGCGTCTGGATGATTACGCTTCTGATTACGTCCGGGGCTTGAACGCGCAACCCGCAATTCGCGAGCCATTTTTCATTGAATTTTTGTGTGGTGCGGAATATTTTTTTTTTTTTTTTTTCGGGAACACAAAATGTTGACCCGAAGAACTCGCGCACTTTACGATTACAATTGAGCACGATGCACGGAGTGACTGCGACCGGACATTGTCGTCCGATATATGCTCGTCGAATTGATAACTAAGCGGCAATGATTGGCTAACGACGTTAATATTACTTCCACGCGATTACTCCTCGCCGATTAACGAATTTTTTTTCTTCAGTGAGTCACAAGCGGCATTTTCGGTTTCGGGCGCGGAACTGTATTTTTTTATTTATATTTTGTATTTTTTTTTTTTTTTTTTTTAATAATTCATTTGACTTTTACGAGTAAGGCGATATGAAAATTGTCAGCCGCGATAAACAATTCGCGATGAAATTTAAATAATATTGGTAATCGATTTATATCTGAGATTTTCACGGTGAATAAGTAATTTTTATGAGGATTATTTTATTACTCTTATGTTGATTCTACAGTAATTAAAGTTTTGTGATTGAATAATTGCGATTTATTTCTTTCCTCGTTATTAAATAACAGTGAAACATTATCTCAACGATCTTATGCAACAATCGAAAGAATGTAAAAATAATTAAAACTTTTAATTTCTTGCTGATGCGAATCTTTGTTATCTATTCGTTATTGGAATAATGCTGTTTTACTTGGAAGAAAATTATCTTTCAAATGAATAAAATACAATACAATTTTTTATTTTCATAAAATTTTTATTTTTAAATAATTTTATTTGCAAAAAAATTTTGTTTAAAATAATTGTTGAATTATAAGAAACATTACAAAATATATCATCAAATCAATATTGTTTGAGGATGTATGGTATTAGAATTGTATATATTTTTTGAAACTGTCTAATGTAACGACAAAAACGGGAAACCGGAGAACCCGAAACCGGGGGAGATTAACCGGAAAACGCAAAATAGGCCTGATTAACCCGAATAAACCTG
>JAPYZS010001519.1:0-14770 GCA_030522925.1 Trissolcus japonicus | reverse complement strand
GGTAAGGGCCCAGTCAGTATTCCTTTCATCGAGATTTCCCGGCTTAAACCAGACCGGGCCCTGGTTTTTGGCATGGCATACCCGATTGGATTTCTACTTGGGAATCTTTTAAACAATCTATTAAATGTTGAAAATATTAAATCAAATATTGTAATGTTAAAATGTTGATTTCAGGTCAATTTTTACTAGGTTTCCTTAAATGATAACCGCTTAGACAAAAGAAATTTATGATTCCTCGTGAGATACTCGGTGTACTTAATGACGATAGCAGGTTTGCATTAAATACGCGTGTAATTGTAACCCAAGCGTATATTTCAGAGCCGTGATTACCATTTGGTTCCGCAAAATAGTATTCACAATAATAGTATGAATTATGGGGCATCAAAAATAAGTCATAGTTAGGGGCTGTTGACTGTAGTCACGTACCTAAATATGACTTATTTGTGAAATGTAATAATTTATTTATATAATGTATAATAAAAATAAAATTGTTGCAATGATAAAAAACATTTTTAATTCAAAGTTTAATTATAAATAATTTGCGTTTACAAAACTTGATGAAGTATTAATTAGTAGGTAATTCAAGTGCGTGCATAATTTTAGATCGAAATAATAATAATCGACGATAATAAATGGATAATTAGACGTCGCATACAAACGCGCGTATGCACGATCAATAATGTTGCAAATATATTCCAAACTGAAATTCAATCTTCTGGGATTCGGTAACGAAGAACAGGAAACAGTGTGTTCTATCGTTTCAACTTGACGTCGTTATTTCATTTAAATAATTCACTCCTACAACGGGTCTCAGATTAAAATCAAACGAACAAGTCTCTCTCATTTAAAATTGTATTAAACAAAAATTCAACACTTTTTTTGTTCCTTTTTTTTTTATCATGTAGAAACTTTGTTTTTTTTTTTTTTTTATTTTCAGACGTTTACTTTAGTTGTAACGTTATAATAATGAATTTATAGAACAAAGTTTCACGCGCGGCTGCGAATTTCATATAATGGAAATTCATTAGATAAAATGTGTGGATTATTTAATGAAAAAGAATTTGCAAGAGAGTTAAATTATATTTAGCAACTGCGGAGAAAATAGGAGTTGAATTATAATGCCGAGCTCCCAAACTCGATGAATAATCATTTATCTTTTGAAATGTTAATCCAAATAAGGGATCATTTTTATTTTCATTTTCAGCTAAATGTTTAACGCCCATTGAAGTTTGATGAACCGTCGACGGAATTACACAACGTAATGGAATACAAATTCAGGAGTGAATAATTTTGATATTGAAAAATTAAAAGTTGGACGCAATTATAGGCCAATTAATTAAAATTAGTTGGATAACTCGACGTGTATTCATATATTTGCAATTCGCCGGGTAATCCAGGATTTATGAGAATGCATTTGGTGCAACTTTGGTGTAGACGAGAGCGAGTGTTTGTGTGTGTTCGTTGTTTGGACTACAACCCCTCTTCTTTTCACTAAACGAGGGTGGTTCGGCTGCTGTTAAATCATTACAAGGGGAATAGAGTTCGAGATTTTGCAAGAGTCAGAATTATTTATATTATTCCTTTTTATAAATCCTAAGATTTTCCGTTATTTTTTAACTATTCCAACAATTTCAACGTTTAAAATTGCGTTATTTGCACTACAACTAAATAATTAGAATGACACTTTGTTAAAAACGTTTTCTTTTTTTTTTTTTTTCATATCTTGCAATGTTATTTATCTTGCATTTTCATTTACACAATTGCAAGTTTTCCGCATTCTTCTGTGTCACACTGATTTTTTAAATGGGGAAAAAAAAAAAAAAAAAAAAAAAAAAAAAAAAAAAAAAAAAAAAACATATTTAATTTTTGACGTCACTCATGCAAGTTATTTTAAGTAATTTTTGGTGTATCTCAATAACGTGCACCAATTTCAGAATCAAACCACTTTTTTTATTTCAATGCATTTATGTCACCAAGGAGAAAATGTTAATTGACCTTCATCGATCATTTAACGTTATCATTATTTTAATATCTTTACATACAATTTTCCTGTATATTATTTTATTACATGACTTGTAATTTTGGATTATTTGTTTTGATAGAAAAGGATAAAGATGTAACAGTTGGAAGACTAAAGTAGTTGAAAAAGAAAGCTAACTGTTATATATAAAGGCATTTATGCGACTTGGTAGTAGTTTCTGCAGGAGCGCATGTCCATTAATGGCGCCAATCTGACGAATTATTATCATTCAAGTTTAATCGAGTTGTTTTTGTGTATCTTTCGATCGTTAGTTTGTTCATTGCCATTAAAAACATATCTTCAAATGAAAATAAAATCATTCATTTTTTATTCATATTATATTATTACATTAATTTTCCTTTTCCCTTTATTTTCATCTGAAAAAAAAAAAATGATATTTACCAAGATAAATTTTTTGTTTTAAAAATCATGTTAAGATAAACAAACTTATCTTTAGGTAATCTGAATCCGTAATGTAATCATTCTGAACAATTTTGCAAAGATTTGAATCACAATTTGTTAGACAAAAAAAAATATAAACAAAAATTAAACGTTGCATAAACGCATACTAACTCATGTCAGTAGTTTCTTTAACTTTCACTCTATCAATACGGTATATAGTTATCGGAATAAAAACATTTTTTACTTTATGGATATTTGTACTGATTTGACGATGACGATGCTCTATTGAGCTGCGAACGGAATCTTTTTTTCCCGGAAAAAACATGTGAGAATAACTTTCAAATACGTAGTCGCGGTGTCATCATTATTTAATGTCGAAAAAATTGGTTTGCGTCAAAAGTTTCTTTTTTTTTTATCAAGTATTGTGCATTATTGTTATTTTAGGTATTAAATATCGTGACGCTTGAATGGAACTTTGCAAGGGTTGTATTACCCGACAAAAGTTTCGGCGCTATCCTGTTTCGAATTCCTGTAACGTGGTTTAGGTAAATTCCACTCGGTCGATCGTTTTATCAAAATGCAACGAAACCCTCAGAATCAATCGATACATTATATATCAGTTCCTCACCGTCAATATACTCGAACAATTTGAAAATCAAAAAAATGTTCAATTCAAAATAAATCTCGAAATTCTCTTTTTGACCGGTTCAGTTTTATTGTTAGTTTTTTTTGGTTAATATTATATACTAGTTTGTTGATGTTAATTGGCTATATTTGTTCGCTTCACGTGAATTACGCAACTGAATTTTCATCAGACGGAGTTCGCTGCCGCCTCCTGAGAACTTTCGAACGTAATCTTGCAAACAGTCGATATACCTATATGAATGTGTGCCTACGTCTAATACAAAATACGGCACCGCGTCATAAATTCGACAAAACATTAACTTTGCAATTGCTTTCATGAACAACCCAACCGTTTTATTGTTCGATTATTTTTTGGATGGTGTTTTGTACAAATCTTGTAAACTATATTTTGTTTTATCGTGTCGTAATAAATTAATGGGCTTTTATAAATCAATATTACAAGTTCGATGAATTGTTTTTATTATTTCATTTGTCTCGTTAGAAACTTCCAAATGGCGTATGAATAATTGCAATAAAATTAACAGTCAATGTTTGCCGTCTGGTCGAGAAAATACGTCATTTCGAGTTGACCAATTAATTTTCATCGATCAGTTCATGTTATGTCGTTTTTCTACTAGTTTTCGTTCGAGCATAAAAATAATGGACAAAAATGTTCTCTTTTATTTAAAAAGCAATAGTACTGACGTTTTAAAACGTCCATTTTATTCAGTACATTTTTCTCTCGTATAAAATATATTGATTTGCGACTCGACGCAAGCTGCATTCTGATAACGAATAAATCTCGTTATCATAGTTGATGAGATTCAATTTTCATTTTATGCGCGGTGTTTTTCTTTTTTCTTTTTTTTTTTTTTTTTTTTTGCTTAATCTCGTCGACTAACGATTAATTAAATATATCACACCACTTTTGTTTATGAAGCCAAATATTTACAATGCCATAACAAACACAACATAATATTAATGGTTGCAGCGGGATCGTCCATCTTGAATTTGTATTAAATTACAGTTTAAAAAAGAAGATAAAAAAGTGATATAATAAATAGATAATAATTTAATAAATAATTGAAAATTGCTTGCTTTATTCATTCAGTCATGAATTGTTGTATAATTTTAAAACAAGTTCCATATCTGAAATTAAATTTGATTCTGATATTGCAATTTCAAGCATTGTGTAACTTGATGATACCATCGTGTGCGTGCAATTTAAAATATAGAAAACGACTCCAAGAGAGCAGCATCTTAGACGAATTAAATCTAATTTAATCCGAATTGCTTTCTATGCAAATTATAATAGAGCGTTTTACATAATCGTCGAATAATTTTGTTCGCAAAGTGCACTTGAAGCAAATAACGAATATAGGATTTGCCGTTTCACATTTGCCTGTTTTTTTTTTCTTTTTTTGGTCTGCTATTTTTATGACATTTACAAGTTCATGATAATAAAAGCCGAGGAAAAGCGAGAAGGAAAAAAAATAGCATCATTGAATTATGGGTGTCACTTGTTTACTTTTTTTTTTTATTATTTTTCAACCAAAAAAATCTCTGTTCTACAAGCGCGTGGCACTCTCTCCTGGGGTCAATAATGTTTCCTACACTTTGCACGCGATAAATTTGCATTCTTTTACATCTAAAAACAAACTGGTTCTGATTTACGCCGTTTCCGTTTTGAAATTCAAAACAATCAACAAATATTTATCAATCTCAAGGTAATTTTTGTTTCCACAAGCGAGCTCGAATGATGTGAACGAAAATAACTCGCGTATAATCATTTTTATTTATGCTGAAAAAATATGTGTATTCTACATCGGTATTGATTCATTCTTCCGTAACTCGAGTTCGGTGTGAAAAATAGCCATTGTTGAACTTACAAAACTCATTAACTTATTGAAGAACTGCGAGTGTGCTGAATAAATTAATGGGAGGCGGATTTTTTTTTGTAGATTGCAAAGTTACGAGTTTAATGAAAAAATAATGGCAATTAAATTTTAGTTAAATTTAAATTGGTTACAAACATTGTTATTATTAACGACTTATTTGATTAATGGATTGTAATTCGTTGTTGATTTTTTTAAAAGCATAATACAATTACATTTGTATTTTGTAATTTTTAACAATCTGTTGTAAATGTTGTAAATATTGTAGAGCTCATTTTTATTGACCGTAATAAATAATCTAAATAAATCAACCTTAAAAGCTTCCAGCATTATGTTATGCAATTTTGTTTTGCATAAAAAAGAAATGTTTATTCATCGAAAATGCAGAGTGTTTAAAATTCAACCGTATGTTTATAATTTCTATATATGCAAAATGACACAAATTAAAGATTTCCGCTATTTACAATTCGTGATATTTAAATTGTCAAAAAAATGCATGACGAGTTTAGCCATATATATATCATGGTAATTTGTAAATTATATATTACCATTTTGTGTTTTACATTATGCGCAAACTTCAAAGTAGTTATAGCAGTCAAGTTAGCGAATATGAAAATAATTCAGAATCACGTTTAGTTAGATTCAATTTAATAGTAAGTTATTGTTTTCGTGTTTAGAGTCAGATTCAAGTTTTTTTATTATTATTTGAATAAAATATTCGCATTTTTTTCTTAACAATGGTAATTTCTTGGATTGCGTAGTACATGTACTATCTCACTCTTACACACATGGTGTTTTCGTGGTAGTGTCAGATTAAAAGTAAAATATCTTTTTTATTTGTTTAGGTCAACCATTTTTGGAAACAAGCATTCAATTCCTTAGAACCACATGTACCTTCGTGTTGTTTTATAAACAAATCTATATTTTTGAACATACAAAATTATCAATCTGAAGTGGTCAACTATAGGCCTTTTCCATAACGCCTGCAGCGCCATAAAAATGTAAATAATCGTGGCGAAAATTGTAATTTTTGGTGTAGAGCCAAAATTGTATTGTTAAAATAAATGTTTCGGAAACAATTTTTATATGTTGAAAAAATTTCAAAAATATATTGATATTTTTAAAAATGAAAAAAGGTATATTAATTATTTTATAGTTTCCCACACGGAAAAAAATATAGTTCAAAATATATTTTACATATATTTTATATACTTGAAATATATTCGTATATATTCTATATATATCTCATTTACAAATAATTTATAAAGCGGCAATAACTTATATAAATTTAATATAAAATAAATACACATTGTCTATATAATAAATATAAATTCGACATATATTTGTACGTATATTTTTGTCCCTGTGGGTTATAAAATATGAAACTATGGAATAGGCCTAGTTAACCCCTCCATAAGTACCCTTGTTAAAGAATAAGTTTTTGGTCAACTTTGCAAATTAATTTCTCAAAATTGAGGTCCGATAGGTATGTATGTGTTTGCAAAAATGAATAGCTTATGATTCAAAGATTATTAAAAACAATAAATTGTTCATCTCTACAACAATCAATATTTTGCTATAACAACCTCAAAAGAAAATAACCAGAAGGTCAATGTTTCAGAATTTCAGGTTAGTTTTAAATCATACCTCTTATGATAAAGTGATTGTTACGATAACCGATTTTGGATTGATGTAAACGAAGGCAAAGAGCCTGTACATTGGCGCATTAATGCGTGCGAAATGCGAGTTCAAGATCAGGATGTTCCGTAATCTAACAATGTCAACGCCGTTCACTTTGTCAGAGCGAGAGAGACGCGGCGCTGAGTAGACGTGATTAGCGTGTACGTGTACGCGTGTGTGAGAGAGCGAGCTAACAAGCGCAATTCGTACACAATGTTCAAGCGAGATGGCAACACCGATAGAACGGGACAGCCAGAGGACGCGTTGCCTGGGCAACCGTCCCCCACCCGTCGTCTGCACACGTTTGCCTTTATCTATCCATACATTTATTTTATTGTCTCCCTTTGTTCGGCGCTATTATTGTTTTTGTTTCCAACTTCTTCTTCATTCAACCATCTTTTTATTTTTTTTCTTTCCTTCCAATTTGGCATCTTGTTTTTTATTTATTTACTTTGTCATTTCATATTTCATTTTTTTTCTTTCACTTAAAATAAAAAAAAGCGTTTAATAAATAGATCTTTTATTTTTTTTAGGTGGAAATATTTGCTCGAATGTTTTTGGTTACTGTATAGCGATCACACTGATGCTTTCACCCTTGAACACCTCGTTCTTTATAAAGAAACAGCTTTTTATGCTAATTTTTTTAGCTCAGAGTGAAAAGGTGGGGGAGGGGGGGAGGGAAGATTCAGTTGGGTTACAAATGCGTCAGGATAATAGATAGTTAAGCATGGAATTGGATTATTGAAGAGGGAAAAAGAAAGTCGGGTCAATTGATGATATCTCTTGTAAATTACGGGTTTGCATCGACTCGCTTTCTTGTACAAAGACGCCTCGACACTTCACCTCAATTATTTTGGAATTCAACAAATTACGATGGTATACAAAATGCCCGTTTTTATAACAATGTTTTTTAGACTTACGGAATTTTGGTTCACCACATTTCTCAATTCCTTTTTTCTTTTTTACAATATACGTACCACAACGGAACAAAGAAAATTTGTTTATGTCACGGATTATTTTTTAACAACAAAGAAAAAGTAGAAAAATAAAATATTCCCAGGTTTTCTTTAAAAAAAAAGAAAATAAAATAAAAAATGGCATTATAAAATCTATCCGAGAAAATGTTCGAAAGTTTACATTTCATTTGCACATATATTTTTCTCGCATGTTCAGCGTATTTTATATTTACACATCCGAGAGCAAATAATATTCACTGAATCATCTCACCGTTTTGTGAAATTATCCTTATTTCCTCTCTCTCTCTTTGTTTTTGATCTGAAATTCAAATGAAATTGTTCAAAACCTGTCGATTTGTAAATCAATAAGATTGGATAATGATATATAAGTGATTCTACACCGAATGTACAAAACTGAAAATGCGTGTGAGCAAATCATGACGAGTAAGTTGAACAATTGAAACTCTCATTGTCAGTGGAGGCGCGGCGGTCAACTTGAGCCGTGTTTTGAGATTTACATTTTACAAATTGGCGTTTGGCAAGTGTCCCGGCGGGGGCGTTCACACGAGTGTGTGCTTTTCCTTATAAATTATCATAAAACGTGTCCGGTTGTTCACATAAATTTAAGGTCAATAACGCAACTTAAAAAACAAAAAGAAATTAAATGTAATTGAATATCTTGGTATGAAAACAAAATTTAGTTTTTTTAAAAAATAAAAATAATCAAACTCTCACGGAAAAAAAATATATTTTGGAAATATAAAAAAAAATATATTTTATCTATATAAAATATATTCTATATTTATATTTTATATATATATATTTTATCTATATAAAATATATTCTATATTTATATTTTATATATATATATATTTTATCTATATAAAATATATTCTATATTTATATTTTATATGTATATATTTTATCTATATAAAATATATTCGGGCAATAATGGGTATATTTTTATATATATATTTTTTTATAAATTCTATTATATAAATTATATAAAAAAATTTATAAAAAGCTGCAATAATGAGTATAAATTGAAATATATTTTTATTGAATATATTTTCGATCGTGAGGGAAAAAATAAAAATAATTAAAAAAAAATTAAAATAAAAAACACATCATTTGTACAACCGAACAAAAGGAACGGATGATTAAACGAATTAGAATGATTGTAATTTGAAATGAAAGGTAACGGAAAGCCTCGTATTTGCAAGATAATTGAAACTGGAGAGAAAGAGATATGGATATTTCATTGGAGTTATTTAATTAAAGTGGACGGAGGTAACGTAAATGAATAGACAAAGACACGTGTATTGCGCATTCCATATTTGCGTATACACGAACGAAGCCGACTGCGTTGAATGGTGGTAAAATTGTAGTACGATTATGCAGGCGCGTCGACGCATGACGAGGGTCAATAGATTTTCTCGAGTTCCACACAGAGAGGGTCTCACACAACAGTTGATGCAACAAAAAAAAAAAGAGACCCGACCCTTGACATACGCATAAAGTATTTATTTCCCACTACCAATTTATGTTTTGATATCCACTTTGCGATTCGCATTTGCTCAACCGCTAATCCTTTTCACCTGCGGAAAATCTGTTTTTCATTCATTTTCAACGCGATGATGAATCTTTTGTTGAAAAATGTAAATTTTCATTGTTTACGATTTCTGTTTTACCTTGGTTTATCTCCATGATGATTATTTTGTCCATTCATTTTCCATTAGGCGCGCAAATATTGCACGTTTATAATGTAATAATTTAATGATGGAAAATCGCTATCGTGTGTTCGCTCTCGTTTTTGAAACATTTTCTTTCGCTGAGCCAAGCGTTAAATTAAGTACAAATGAAATAAACAATACCGAGCGAACCGTTGTAAACTCTTCTGCGGGCTGGAAGGGGGGGGGGATAAATTAAATTTTCGTGTCGCTCGAAATTATAATGTTATCCAATTGGTGAACTAATTTTACAAAATTAATAACATTATCGGATGATTTATTAAATGAATATATTTTGTGCAGTTAATAAATCATGTAAACAATTTTCGTTGAATGTGCTCGAATGTTGCGTTTCTAAATGGATATATGCAGTGCCACCGTAAGTTATTTATAATGTCTCGCGTGTGTGTTGGGAACACGAATTCTATACGCTGAAATTGCGTACGATAGAGTAACTGCTCGGGTACAGTCACCAAAGAAAGTTCGCAATAACATGATATTTGGAGCAACTTTAGATTTAGCCTGGATAATCATTACACATCACCTTATACCAAATTCGTGAATTGTTTATTCACTATTTATCATTGTTATATTATCTTATCAACAATTCAGTCAAGGTTTCTGCGTTTATTTTATTCGTTTAATCAAAAAGCTTGGGATTTTGTTTGAATACGAAAATAAATTTGATACTATTTTTATGGCCAGTAAAAGAGTGCCAGAAGGAGCGTCCGGTTTGAAATTCATACTTGTGTGGTATTTCCAGCGCAGAACAAAGAAAAATTTTTCTGCGAGAATGACATAAATATATAAAAGATTCCTTCGGCACGATTGAATCACCTTTTATTATCCTCTGTTGAAATTAAATAAAAACTTAACTGAACATCAATTTTTATTTTCATCGTTGCATTTATCATTTACTTTGGCAATGTATTTTTTAATTGTTTGTTTATTCGAGTGGAGCAAATGCATGAAATGATGCGAATGATGAAAATTCCAAACGAAAACAAGTTGAGACGAAATAATTGAATCGACGACAAGGTTAGCATATCAAGGCTTGAATGGTTGTCCATTCCAAGTGGTCAATATTAGAGTCGCTTGTCTTTTAATGTGTCGCGATGCAGAACCGGCTTAAATACAGGCGCACCGCGTGCACGTATGCGTCCTCTATATATACCGGTATACATCAGCACTCTTTCGGCATGTTGCAACTCTGATTTGTATTCCGCATGTATGCCAAGATACGCCGTATTCAGATCGCATTCAGCCAGATCCTATCGATCGCAAGATCATCTTCGTGGTCCCATATTTGATCATCGAGTTCGTTCTTTTACATCTGCGAGAAACAAACTTTCCCAATGGGAATTAAAATCGCGATAAACGCGAATTTAAATTTATTAAATTTCACATTATCTTATCTCGCGGACAAAAAATGCATTCCTACAATTTCTCTTTCCTATATATAACAACTGCTCATTAATGCATTTGAAAATGTTTGCACATATTTTTTTTGTTTACTATAAATTAACACACGAAAACACGATATCAAATTTGTATTTCCCAGTTACAACTAAATAATTCAAACAAAACTTGTTTCTTCCCTCTCTCTCTTTCTTTAGTTCTGTCTGCGTTTAAAACAAATGAATTCTATATTTTGCTGCAGTAAAACTTGTTTAATTATTACTTCCGGCCCGGTGATTTCAATAATTACAATTTCGCACGAATATTTGCATTCATTTCTCGTCATTTTAAATCACAACTTTTTCATTTCAAGTCTCCCTGTTTATCTGATTGTTCGAATATTCCAATTCCATATTACAATTTGCTATTCACTGTTTTTTTTAATCTTTGCAGTAATTAACAATTCAATCATGACTTGATAATTGTCTCAGCGAACTTGTATAAATCAGTATAAATCAGTTGGGTAAATTTTTCAATATTGTTAATAATATTAATATAATAATATTTAATATAATTTTTAATTTTTATTTAATTTTTTTTTATTTGTTTTTATATTATTTAATATATATATATATATTATATAATATAAACGGCGGCCCATCATCGTCAGCCGACGTTGGCTCAACTCTTTTTGCCAGAGTTAAACCAATGTTATTCAAATTCTTTAAAATATTGAATTATTTTATTTATATTGACATTTTTTTCACGTAATTATATTTAGATAATTATTTTTATGATTTATAGTCAGTGTTAGAAATTTTAAAAGTCCGATGAATTTAAGATTGTTGTTGGTTCTGATGTGGGATTCGAACGCTCGTCCTTTGGATCTGTAGTCTGCCACTCAGTCCACTGCTCCATCGGTTGTCTTTGCTCATGTCATGTAAATATGCTACTCACTTATCGAGAAGATTTAATTGTTGTCAACTACTGTAATTGGTGCCAACGTTGGCCCAACGTTGGCAACCGATGGTCCAAGCCAATGTTGGATGAACATTGGCCCAACGTTGGCAACCGATGCTCCAAAGTTGGTTATAAGATTTTTTTGCATTTCTGGCAATTCAATTTGATAATCATTGGTACAACGTTGGCTGCCAACATTGGTCCAACGTAGAATCGGTTGTTCATTTTGGCTTATCGCTGGCAATTTCTACATGAGTAGATGGCGCGGTTTGATTTTCGAGTTTGTCAAACGGCTGGGAGCATAATGAGTGGGATATTGCGCTCGGTATAACTTGGTCCCGATTGTCTTTGAAAATATAATGCCGGCGCGACGTTGTTACGCGCCATCTGGCCGATAATGCATTGCACAGCCGTGATATGTTGCACACAGGTGCGCCAATGCGTATCCTAGGCTCACATTCAGACGCGTGTATTATGCGCGCGTTACAGCGTGTGACACTGCGAATTCGCATGGCACATTGCAACGTCCCGCTACTATGCAAAACATTTTTCCACCGCCAAATTTACAACAATCACAACCCGGTTTCACTTTGTTTTTTTTTTATCGCGATACAACTGGATACCATTTCATACAATTCCAGGTTCATTTTTTAAATTAATCTGACAATGACAACCTCGTAAAATTTTTTATAGCAAAATTAAAAATTCAATTATCGGTCGTAGGATGTAATTGAAGTTTGTTTGAGTTCCGGCAATTTTCAGCTAGCAAAAGAAAGGCAATAAAATAATGAAGGGGAGAAAAATGGTAGTCCACGTTATTTTCCAATTCTCAACTGTGGATGTTAAACTAATTTGCTGATTTCAGCTAATCTCGCTAATTTCAATCAATTATCCTACTTTCTCGAAAAACTTTTCTGACGATGAAAACGAATGCAAAATGGCATTGCCTCGCAGCAACGGAGAGACCAAATTCTTTTCGAACTTTATTTATTCAAATCTCTCAAATGAAAAGCGCTTGAACAAATTTGTTATTGCTGTCGGGGAAAAAAAAAATCTTGCTTTCGCGGGATGTTTGGAGAATTCGAATTGAGCTTCACTTTATCACACAGGCATTATAAATTATGTCGAAGCAAACGGATAACGTCGTGAACGAGCTTCGAAAAGTTATTGTGATAATATACCGTCGCTTTTATACGCCGTCGACGTCGGTAACACTTTTGTCCCTCTGATCTTACTCTCTGTATTACTTTTTCCTAGCTTTTGTGAATTCCGTCGAATCTCTGAAAACGTGTAAAATTATTTATTATTAAAAAAACTAGAAACAATACGTATACACAGGCTCTCACGATTGTTAAAAGAACAATGATAACCAAATAGAACCCGAAGGCGTGACAACCCGAGGCTAATTTTAAGAAACATTTCGCAGTTTTTTTTTTAGAAGAAAAAAATCAGAAATAGGAACTATCCTTGAATTATGAAAGCGATATCGATTTTATCTAATGTTCTTTTTTTTATTGTTTCACTAAATTCAAAATTTAATTCAATTTCGGACGAAATAACCGAGTGATAAAATGCAAAATTGAATTACAAAAAACTTGATTCCATATTTTCGACGGTATTTTAAAAAATTGATGCAATTGTAAATTTTTTTATCATTTATTTATTCGTTTCAAGTTGACTAATTTTTCATAAATAAATTTCGCATAAAATTGTATTTTTTGATTGCGTGACATGTGATATTACAAGGTTGATATTTTTTTCTGAAATTCCAGTGATCCATAAAATGTTGAGAGTGAAATCAGAATAATGTATATATTGTTGGAACGAAATTTCAAATTCGGAAACACTTAATCAGTATGCAGAATTGTACTGACTTATTTATAGCGTGTTTATGCGGGCAGGTTGTTGCTGAAGGGTTTAAAAAGGCCGAGACACCCCATTCAGAGCATTTTAACCCCCACCCCTTGCAGTATGTCTGGGTGCCGCGCGTTTATGTTCCACATGCATTCTTCGGATATCTTTCGAATTAAATTAATTTGGATGAAATGAATGTTGGTTTCCGTCTCGTCAAATTTGAAAGCCAAACAAACAAAATTTCATCGATCAATTGAATTATGTACTCAAGAAGAGACAACTGTTTGTAATTATAAATTAATGTAATTTAATTTTCATCTTTTTTTTTTTTTGATAATCCAACTGCGAATATTTGTTAAAATGAAATTGAAGTTCCCAAACGAAATTCAGACAAAGAGGATTTGAATTTTGCTTTATTTTAAGTCGGGCTATAAACTGTAATTGAATTTTTCATTGAACAAGGTTATAAAGCGAAAGGTGCGGAGAAGAAAATAAATAAAGCAAAACTTTGGACTCTGAAACGCTCAGACCTTTTTCACGTCAAGTATTAAATTGTTAAAATCGTTATTATGTCGTGTGTTAGAAAGGTAATACGGTATAATAAAAAAAATGAGAAGAGAGGTAGTAATTTTTGTTATATAAAAACTTATAGCGAAATGTTGCGAGCGACAATTTTTGCGCAATTGGAACGTAATTTGTTTTTAAAAAAGCGTTCGACTCCATTGCTATCAATCTTTGTTCATTCGTGTTTATTTACATCGAAAAATCAACGCCGAGAGAAACGAATAACTCACGATAAACATTTTCATCTACATATACCCCGTGGTATTGATTTTCCGACGGAATTCTATTGTCGAGTTGAATATCCACGTTTTACGTTGATTTTATTATCAATCCGGTACAAAATCTCAATTTCGATACCGCACCGGGAATTAATTAACGAATACTTTTCTCTCCTCTTCAATTTTAGCCGGATCCAAAACAAACATTAAAAAGAGGACCACACGTCAAATTGATGCAGAACATAAATGATGCATAATGGTCATTTTCATAACTCACATTTTTGTTGCAAAACAAATTTAATACAAATGGAAACAGTGCCGAAAGAACACTGGACCAGTCAGCACGCTGCTTAGCACTGTAGCCAACTTGAAAGAAAAATAATCGTAAAAAAATACAGCCCTAAGGTTTTAAAAGTGATTTTTGTATTAAATTTCTGTCATGTCAACAATAGCAGTCGGTAATGTCGAA
>JAPYZS010001518.1:0-17857 GCA_030522925.1 Trissolcus japonicus | reverse complement strand
CAACGGTATATGATAACTTATATATTTATGAAAATTGAATCCTAATTAGAAACAGCGGCTGCAGCGGCGAAACTTTTTTTTATAATAGGTAGAGTAGATTTTTATAATAGGTAGATATTATATTTTACATCAATGAATGGAAAACTAAAGGAATGAACTTCTACTCAGATAAGGAATCAGAACTTTCAAACGATTTAACTTTTACTAAAATTAAAAGATTCAGTGTCTGAGATTTGAGATGTTGAATTGAAAACCTAAATTCTTCAATATTAAATTCAAATTAATCAAATACACGAAACATTTAATTAAAAATTTGTTACTCCCCGGAAAAAAAGTCCAGGTCTGATTAGACCTGGAAATAGTCTTGATTTTATAAAATTCAAATTTTATAAAATTGTATTTGATTCATGTCTGATTTTACATGATCAGACAAAATTTTGTCGAATTAGGTCCATTCTCAGGTCTGATCATGCATAACCAGACATAAAAATTTTCCTGATCATGTAAAATCAGACATGAATCAGATAAAATTGTATAAAATTTGACATATTTTGAGCTAATGAGGCCTACTTTCAGGTCTGATCAGACCTGGACTTTTTCTCCGGGTCATTTCCATTACACATGGCAATGAATACTTAATTTCATTCAAATAAATTATGAATTGAATCTAGCAATTTTATTTAGTGTATGAAAATTTACTTCACAAAGAAATATTTACGATGAAAAATTTGTAGAAATAATCTAAATTTAACATGAATCGTTAAAAGTTTGCCACGCATTGTTTTGTTAGCCACGCATATAAATAAAAGTTTCACACACATAGAATAATATGACGTCAAACAGTGAAACAAAGCAACGAAAAATTAGGTTAAATTTATGAGCATTCTCATAGGTTCGTTCTATAATATTTCTTTTCGTTTATAACGTTTAAAATTATTACAATTACGTTGGTTATTTATATGTCGGATTGTTGGATTTCTTGGACTTAGAAGTTAATTTTGAAGTTAATGAAATACAAAAAGCCTCGTAGTTGTAAATAACAATGGAATATATGTGATTTAAATGCAGTTTTAAAAATGTACATATTGTGTTTTATGTGTGAAATACTCTGTACATAGGTTAAATACATTGTTATGTGAAAGACCGAGGATCTATAAATGAGCTGCACAAGACAGAATTTCCTAGACCAAGAATTATTTATTCTTGGTCTTTGTTCACTTTACGGCATGTAGCGTAATTTAGATGTTGGTAAATGGTCTTTTCCGCTCCATTTCATCATTCAAAAGATTGAATTGCTGTTGGTTATGCTTTCAATCAACAGTCCGACCAGATTTCACTAACTCGTAATGTGTGACACTCTCGATATTCTAGCAACTGTTCATAACATCAGAAATTTCTCATCCGAATTTAGTTCTTGATGATGAATGACAGAATTTCATGAAAGATTTGATTTCCTAAACGTCGATTTCTGAAGTTATTAAAAAATGAATAAGCAAATGCTTTGTACAACTAACAAAGAGATAATTAAAAGATATTTTAATTATTACGTTTTAAAAAAGATTTATTTTTATTTTCAGGTTCTGCCAGATATAATGAAGGGCACACATGATGGTCTCAAAAGACAGATCATAAGAAATATGGCATACGCGGTTAAATGGACGAGCATAAAATTGATTAAAATTAATTTTCCGGTGAGTGTTAAATTTATATATACTAACATTCAGTTTAATGGTGGTAAAATCAAGGATGATTTTCAGACATTTTCGGTATTACGTTTCCGTTCCACGCGCATGCTAGGCATTGTTACAAGAACTATGATTTGTCACGAAACTTTGTCCTCAGTTTTAGAGAAAAGCAATATGTCTTAATTAAGTGGATATGAAAATTGTTTTTATCGTTTAATTTTGTTAATATTGTCCTTACGTTATAATCATTTACAAACATTTAAATATCAAGCCATCTTACAGTCTTACATCATAAAGCAAATTAATATGATATATTTATAAGTCTGATTAAACAACTTGTACCGATAACGGGAATACGCTTTTAAATTAAATTTGTAGGAAGTAGTACTGACGTTCAACTATAAAACGTGCTTTTGTTTCTTAAGTAAATTTTTTTTCTTTTCCTTTTCAATTGAGAATCAAGGTTTTTGCGACAAAAGAAAATTGGATGGAAAGCTTCATCGTTTTGCTAAACGTGGAAATACTGATCGTCATGCATTGGAACTATACTGAAAATAAATTTATCATTTGTTAGCAAATAGAATGTATATTCTTATATACTCTCTTAAACTTTCTAAATAATTGATTAAGTTAAAATACTTTTTTTAAATTAACATTATTGGTTGAAAAAAAAATCTTGTAATCTTCTTGAGTATAATTCCGTATCAGGAGAACAATATTTTGCAAAAATTTACCGTACTATTGTAATCCATTGTCGTTAAAACAACACCTTTCCTTGTCTGTTGACATTTCCCGAATTGTGATTATTTTTGAACCAATGAAAGTGCGGGAAAATTTTCTTTCTCATTTGATTAATGTGAAGTCGCTGAAGTAGTATGCGCAGTCAATTTGGACTTATGCAGGGCCGCTTGTAGTAACGACTGCAATGGGTTGCTATAACTTTAACTAAAATATAATATTTTTATAAATTTCATTCAAATAGTTTGTTCCACAGATTCACTACAAAATTTATAATTTTCAAGCATTTTTTTTTATTTTTGTGAAGTGGTCAGTGTAAGACGACATTTTTTTGTTACATCGCGTGTGATCAAGTTAAAATTTGGTGCGTCGTCCCTGCAAAATATCTTATGGGCATTTCTCACGTGAGCTAACTCAATTTTATGAGTTCTTAACACACTGGTGTTACTTGCAATCTTAACTAATAATTACTGTTATTGTTATAACTTCTTACACTGATTACATCTCCGATTTGCGTCGAAAACTGTGTCAAAAACTTGCTATTGTCCTAATTTTCGTATGTAAAAGTCACTTTTAAAACTTTTCTTGGTCATTATATTCTTTAAAAGCAATATTATTATGGATAGCAAACCACGTTAACCTACTTACATACAGAATTTTTATGAAACCAGAAAAAAGCGCATGCTTCTTTCTACAATTTGCGCAAAAAACGTTCGTATAAATTGAATATAAAAATACTCTTTTTCGTGAATATAAAAATACAATTCACATATCCATACAATACCCAGTACTCTAGCCAATTTAAAAATTAGCAAATGAATGTTTGTGCGTGGGAATTAAATATATTTGTATAGGGGAAAGTACCCTTTAATCGGATATACTCATATTCGGACAAAGCGAATATTTCAAAAAGGATTAAACAATTAAAAATATTAAAAAAACACGCGTCACAGTTAAAGGTCATGATCTAGTAATACAATTTTCAGGTTGATTGAATACGCAGAATGTCATATTTTCCAACATTTTACTTTTCAATGGGCCAAAATAAAATTTTATTTTTCTAGTTCGACGCTTGTGAAAAGAATGAGAAACCCGTTTGAGTTTGTTGAATTGTTCATTCTAACAGTTTAGATTATAAACGAAAACATTCACAGCAAAAATTTTTGTGTTTCTTCATTCAAATAAAACGATATTTTTTTAAATGTTTAAAGTTCCTTCATCCGGACACCCCTTCATTTCGTTTATTATATTATTAAAAATAGTCAACTTTATGGTGCCAACAATTTTTACTGTTAATTTTTAATTGAAAAATATATAACAAGATTTTCGGCAATATTCATCTCTTGTAAACAAATAAGTGGGTTTTGAATATTTGCACAGTTATGTCTAAACATTTGTGAACAAACGATTTCATATATTTGAGTTTAAAATATTTAATTCTTTGGTGTCTGAGCATTAAAGATGTTTATAAATATATGTTAGATGAAATATCTCACTTCATTTGTTTATCCGGATAAAGGTACCGCGTTCTTTCATCCGGACAAACATCACTCATTCTTTAACCGCATGTTTGTTTTTAAACATGCTTACTTAATAATTTCTTTCTAAATGATTTATGTAGTAAAAAGGTTGTTCTTTCGTTGTGCACCATTGAAAGTAAAAAATTATTTTTTTAATGTGATTTATAACATAGAAACTAAAAGTGTCCGGATAATGGGTATCTTTTATCTTCAATCTGCGAAAGCAAGTGTAATCTGTCTATTTGTGTCATGGGCGATCATGACTGTATCCTGTGAACCTCACAAATAATACGGAAATAAGATACGATCTTCGAACTGAAAAATATTTAATCACTTCATAATTATAAAATGATGATCTAGTATGATTACAATATTGAGGAAAATATCTGGCCGTAAAGTTGATTGGAATTTTGAATTTTTTATTATTGCAAATGTACACTGCAAAAAAGTTGCCGGTCGATGTGTTTTAAAATAAAACAAGAAACACATACTTAATGTTTAAATGGCTTTTCTGTTTTATTCCAATAGTGTGTTACAGGAAACGTTTTAAAATAAAACGTTTTGAGAAATTAAAACACTTGGAGGTTATTCGTTTAGACATACATTTTGAGGTTAGGTGTTTCAAAATAGAACACTTTTATAGATTAAAACATCTGTGGATAACACGTTTGGCGAGTGTTTCAAAACTGTACCCTGAAATGTTTTATTTTAAAACACATTTTTTAGTAGTGTAGAAATGATTTTTAACAACAAAATTAATAATAATTCTTATTTAGAAATAAAAATTCAAAATGGTTGCAAATCGATCAACAGGCATTAAAATTACAGTCTCAATTTTTTGATCACATTGGGATCTACAAGTGATCAAAGTAGATGATCATTTTATAATCATGAAATGATCAAATATTTTTTATCTTGAATCGACATCGAATATGATATCGCTTTTTTTCAAATAAGATATGCTTCGAACCAACCAGAGCACTGATTAAATTTGTTATCGTTCTACGTATCCTACGAGATATAAGAATCAATCTCCTTCAATCAAACTGATTCCGTAAGATAGAAGTATTACATTCAGCAAAAACGGTACGCTTTTGGATGTTAATTTCCATGTATGTATTTGTGATTTTCATGACTGACGAATGAAAGTAACGTGATAACCAGATGTCCGGGTTTAAAATTTCACAATTAAACATGAATCCGTAACAAAGGATTTCATTAATTTTGCGATGCCAGCCATTTATTACGACCTGCGTGAACAGAGGATGCAATTCAACTATTGTGATTATGTTGACAAGTACGCTTGATCGCGTTTTCATGTACCATTGTGTTCAGTTAGGTTAGCGTTCATTTTCGCGAATTAACCATTTTCGTGTATCGGTATATAATAGTATATGTATATATATTTTTATTCCGTGAAATGTAATTCTACGGTTCGTGTCGCACTAACACCTACATCTGACAACGACTATAAATTTGGAACTATTTCTTATTCTCTTTGAAAGGATTTGATAGTCATTTGTGTTTTTATTGCAATCTAAAAAAGTTCATTTAAATTAACGACTGAGGATTTTATTGAAAATTTTATATCAATATTGCCATCGTGTCAATACAATGAAAAGTAAGATGGCAATGGGTGTGCGGTAACTTTTATCAGTCGTTATTATAAATCATCGTAACTGAAAGCTATTCTAACTATAATGTGATAGCAAAGAACATTCTTATGATCTATAAAATTATACTGTTGTTCGTTATCTCGCTTTGTACTTTTTATTGAACAACAAAGCCGTTATATATATAATCACATAAGGCACATACATTAATGTCGTATGTGCACTAACATTAATTTCGTTGGCAGTGTTTGATTATTGGAATTGGTATTATAACGTGAATGAAAGGATTTCGAATCTCATCTAGATTTTTTCACATTAACATTACTTAGTATAATTCCAGTACAAAAGATTTTATCAGATGTCTATTCAAAAACCCGGGAAAAAAGTCTAGGTCTGATCAGACCTGGAAATAGTCCTAATTAGGTCCAATTTTTGTCTGATCATGTAAAATCAGATATGTATCTGATAAAATTTTATAAAATTTGACATATTTTGACCTAATTAGGACTATTTCCAGGTCTGATCAAACCTGGAATTTTTTTTTCCGGGCAAAAATGTTAAATAAAATTTGATTGCCGTATTCATATCTATTTTCGCAATAAAGTATAAAAGAAAAATATTTTGTTTTGCAGTTTCATGTGCACATTGTACAATAAAAATTGTAATTTCATATTATAATATAAAAATTTATATCTTAGTTTTGAGGAAGATATAAATTACGTAATTTAGAATTAAAATATTATGTTGTTTGCATAAATATTGAATCTTTTTATATCAGTCGTATTCACTAAATACATGCTTTATCAACAGGAATCATTTTTTATCTCTTATCATTCACTGTATCATAAAATCGAATTACGTGTCACCTTTGGATTTTTTATGTCGTATTGGTATTGACAAGTAGTATAGATGAACAGTTCACGTTGATTCAAAGTCTTTTTTTCGTTATAGATACTTTCATAATAATGAACGGTTTCAAATTTTATTGAAATTTTTTTTCAATTTTGAAAAAATTAACGAATTAACTTGACGAATGGAGAATTGTAATTATACATCACTCATAACTTATGATTTATTTATCATAATGGCACGTATCTCGCATGTAGGAGATGTCACGATACCACAGTTCCTGGTGGCTCGATGATAAATGAATTATAACTTCTGAAGCAATTACGTTTCCACTTTCGTCAACTAATTACCTTTCCACTTACAATTTCGACAATAGTTTATTATCCTGCATTTTAATGAATGTTACAAGATATCTAGAACTGAAACTCAAATTGTTTCGTTTTTAATTCAAACTTAAACTACAGAACTCAAATCGAATACAGTGTCAGAAGTAAATGAAATTTGAATTGATTATCTGTCATCAAACTGATATTGCAACAACGTATCTAATAAAAGAAGATACATAATTGAAAAAAGGTTGGAATAATGTTAGTTATATATAACACAGTGAAATTGAAAGCATAGATGCTCAAGTTGATGATGACAGAATATACTGAACGGTGTTCCCATAAACACGAAATTTATTGCTTTGCTATATTTCGCCTTTGAGTGTTTACGTAACATCGATTCACTAGGATAGCGTTGCCATCTTCCAATAAAACCTTTTTATATACTTGACAAAATAAGTATGAAATAAACGAAAGTTATATTACTGTTCGGAAGTTTAGATATGATGTCTTGAATAAGCAACTTTTGTTATTAAAATGTTATTCCTGCAATTTATGCACTGGCTTTTGGTTTTCGTCTACGAGGTTTCCTTCGCAAGAAGTTACTAACTTTCTTTAATCTTCATTTAGCCTGATGGTAATTGATCAAATGAGAATTTCGTCTAATATTAGAGGGTACATTCAATAATTTTTTATCATCGACTTTTTTACATCATTATACAGTAGTGGGAATTTAAAATTTTTATATCTGTCACAATCTCTTTTCATTTTTTTTCAAAAGGTCAACGCATTTTGTGCATAAATTTTTTGAGTGACTGAATTATTATGAGTAAATATAATTGAAAATATCAATTCATTAGAAGCTTGAATTTTCGAAAATTTGTATATTCAATATTTTGAAAAAAACTTGAACACGTTAGAGTTATTTCAGTTGATTCAGTGACTAAGGAATGTTACGTATAATTTATGTTGTAACTTCATGGAATTCTGATACATATTTGATGAAGGATTGATTGATGCGCAAAGTGAAACTTCGAACTGAACTATCAGTAATATTCCTGATAATTTGAATTTGTAGTGCCTATGATTGTTTACAAATAAGATTATCGCGATTGGATTATATAAATGCGAGCGAATTTCGATCCAATTCGAAATATAGTCGCGACATTTTACGTTCCATGTTACATTGTGGGAAATGCAATTTGGTTTCCGAAAGACAGACAATAGTAGATACGTAATCAACTAATGATTTACCGAAGTACCGTCACTTAATTTGATATACCTTTGATAATATTCATCTCAAATATGGGATCTATAAATTTATCCAAATAAAGCATTATTAATATACGCATCTTTTATGCGTATATTAATATAAAATAAAAACGTGAAAGTTATGTTTCCTGGTTTGAAGAACATTGACTTTTTGGCAACAATTCTATGAAAAATGCAACCGAAAAATTCGGATTTGTTCATGAATGTTAGAAATATTTTTATGACCTTCAATGAATATTTGAAAATACGATATATTAAAATCATAATCATTCACTGCAAACCATATTGATTCAAACAGGATATGAACGAAATTTTATACATAGACATATAACAAATCCGAATTTTTCTGTTGCATTTTTCATAGACCTTTTGTTAAAAATTTTTGAGGCAAAAAGTCTATGTTCTTTAAATAATAAATTACGGTTATTTTGAATACTTTTTTTTCAAAATCAACGATGCTTATTTTCCAGTTATACACAGTTCTGTACATTTCGGACTCCCAAACTTGTGTGTGTGCACAAGGGTACTCTCGAAGTCTGAATAAGTAAAAATTTCACTTTTTGCAAAAAAGTTTCACTCAAAATGATTGAAAATTCATTCAAGATAAGTCCATAGTCGTCCACTTTCTTACAAAAAGTAAAATGTTCACTTATTCAGATTTAGAGAGTACGCGTGTTTCAAAGAGTATGGGTATTGTACGAAGGTTAACAGGGCAATCTTATTTGGTGAGCGAGACAATGGTTGTATCTGATCACGCTCTTCATCAATCCCACGCGACAAAGCGCCAAACAGCTTCACGCGCCGCGTATGACTTTAATCTCAGTGTCAACTCAGTTGCTCGGCTCATCAGGCGCACACTCACGCTTCGTTGTTTCCATAATGGTTTTCTACCAACTCCTCATGATTGTACACATTTTTGCGAATGAATCGCGCAGTAATCCGAGCGCGAAATAACGCTGGCATGTGCTGCCGCATCTTTCCATGCGCCAGCCCTTGAATCCGGGATGTATGCACACGGTATTCGGCGGGGAAACGCTCGGAGCTAAGTGACACTCGGTGCGACAAGCGTGGGAGGCGCATTTAGATCGATTTTGAATTGCAAAGTGAATGAAACTCACGCTTATGCGCGTACACAATGAAAATGAACTATCTGCAATCAAAATAGTCAAGTTCGCTTTGGCGTTGTTGTGATTGTTTTCCGTCTTTAATCGAATGGAACTTTAAACATAATTGATCTTCTAAATCTCATTTTTTTTCAGACTATGAAATTTGAAAGGGAGTTAAGAAGTCGACAAATTTGTCTTTGACTATTTTTCTTCTTAAGGGGTTGCTTATTTGATTGGCAAGTTTCTTTATTTAAACTGAAAATAAATAAAACCTAAGAACCTACTACTATTATTTTTAAAAAAGTATGAATTTTAGCAACAATACTCTGTAAATTTGAATAAGAGAAAACTTGTCACTCGCGCGAAGTTGAACGAACACTGAAAAAAAAAAGATCGTTGCAAAATCGAAATAAAAATATGCCTAGTGAAATATTTTTGCAGCAAGTATAAAGTTTATCTACAACAGCCATGTGCTATTGTCACGTGTCCACCATTGTTGTTATCGTAATATACCAATCGCAGGGAAACTTATATTTGGAACAGCAATCTCTATAAAAGAACAATTACAATATATAATTGTACCACACGTATTTTTGTCTATCACAGTAATAACTGTTAGATAAATTTCTTTATTTGTATTAGCTATATAGTTATGGCTGTCACTTTTTCAATTACACAGCATGTCTGCAGTAGGCATATCAGTGAACGGTCATCATAAGAGTAACTCGACACGGCGCTCTCGTTTCTTATTAGGATTACTATTTTTCAACCCTTAAATTTGAAAAAAGAAACAAAATAGGTAGTACGGAAAAATTTTAGTTGAAATTTTACTTTTATACACCGCTTTGCAGGGTCAAGCATTTTTACTTTTGGAAAAGGTGTTTGACAATTTTTACTTGGTTTGCATGTCATAAATAACGTAAATACATGGTTAACCAGGGCAATTGTTACACGAAAATGCAAAGTTGTTTTTCAAATGTATGTTACTTATGTAAATAATAATATTTTGGCCTACGTTTTTTTAATAAGTAAATCGAATCCTATTAAATGAAATGAAATGAAAAAATGACGTTGGAAATTAAAGAATTTTACTATGCGGAAGAAAATGAAAATTAATTCCATAACCTACCTAAAATTTCACAATTACCCCGCACATCTGGATAAATTGTGACATTATGTGGGGTAAATGTGATTTAATGAATAATTGTTGTTGTCAACATATTTTATGGTTGATCTTAGGAAATATGCTAATTCTTTATCTAAATAATGTCATAAACGTGCATGGAAAATTGTCCTATCCTAGAAAAATGTGGCAAATATTATAATGTATTACAAATTATAAAATACACTGTGCACAAAAAGTTAGGGGACACTTACTATGGCATTTAAATGCATAAGTGTCCCTTAACTTTTTGTGCAGAGTATATTAATTGCTAAAACTATGCTAGATTATATTTCTGTGGCTGTGAAAAAAAACCAGCTGATAAAAAGTGTGTGAAAAACTACCAGTTGAAAACATTAAAAAAATAAAATTTCAAACATTTTTGTTTAAATTAGAGTTCAGAATAATATTAAAACATGTGAATGATAGTTTTTCGATCCTCATAAAAACACTTTTATGAGTTCGTCTTATAGAAGTAGATAAAAAAACGTAAAATATGTTTTTAACTTAAATGTACAAGAAAGCACTTAACTGGTATTTCCTCACAGCCATGTCATTGATATATGACATATTTATAAAAATAGCCCACTACAGATACTATAGCGTCACAGTTACCCAGTAATTTGCTAATGATATAGAGTAATTGTGATTTCACTTTTTACATAAAGTATCATTTGCCAAAATATTTTTAAATCAAGTTTAACAGATTGGCAAACTGAGTAAAATGAAAAATTGAAATAACAATAACAATTTTCCAATAATTTTAGTTCAAAATTCTATTCGTCGATATGAGACATTTTTAGTGTTTTGTTAATAATAATTAGCCTTTCACAAATTATCCTGATATCACAGTTACTCCTGTTGACCCTAAATAATCTGTGATGTCGCTAGGCTAGACAGTAATAAATAAAAATGTTCGGGATACGTTTAATTCATTAACGTCCAATTCTACTTTTCGCGGTGTCCGCTATTCAGCAATGACCGTAACACTTTGTGCCCTCGTTAAAAAGAGGTTGATTAAAGTTCATTTACTGGGAGAAATATGCGATACTCGAGTGGCCCGCGTTGCGCTGTGAATTTATCGGTTTTGATTGCCAAGCTCTCCAACTTGTGCTATCCCTCACCAAGAGCTCTTTTGAATACGTTTCATAATTATTTAGTAACGTTTGAATGTATACATTAAGAGGAGAACTCTAACATCGTGATACCTTCAAAAGAATCTGCTAATATGTTTTTTTTTTGTAAAAAAATTATCAAATGTTGGCTCACAAACTGAACTCGTTTTGAAGGTATCACAAGGCTTGTAAGTCCTCCCCTTGAAACAGCATTGCTAACTTTACGGCTTCTATTTGTTTATCTGATGACATGATCATAACATAAACACTTTCGTTAATGCAGGTTGCTATGTAATTCTGTAGATGAAACTTTTCTATTTTTTTTTCACATTTCGTTTAATAAATTCAATTCAGTTAAATCAAATTAAATTTTTTTTTATAAGGAAATTTCAAAACATAGTCTGCACTTATGCTCACTGAGATATTTCACGAAGATAAATATTCAACATTGAATGTAACCGATTCATAATGACGGCATTGTGAAAGAATTTATGATTGTGACGCTTCTTTTACTCCGCGAGTTCTCAACTAGAAGGTGCATTGTTTTCAGTGTTAGCATTTTCGTTAATTATTTAAACACGATGCCAAAGTATGTACAGCTAGCAAGGTAAATTCTGGTACATTACGACGTCGACAGCTTTCACTGAAAATAAATACTTTAATGTGGTTAGTAGATAAAGTGTGGTTTACAAAACTATATGAAGTTTCATTTACGTAATTATGCGATTTTTTTGCAAAAATATACAACGAGACAATAGGTTACGAAACAATTTTTATATAGAGTTTGATAATGAAACTTTTTTTCATGAAAATTGGGAGTTTCAAACATTCGTGTCGAGTAGTTTTAGAACCATGTTTTTATTTCATTGTTTCCACATTTTTTGATGCTACTAAATCATATCTCTCGTTATTCAATTGCTTGAATAAACAAAACTTTTGCTGTTGACGAAATATTCAAATATTTTTTTTTTTTTCATTGATTCAAATAAGTTTTATAGTGGTCAAAACATTATACCCGGGAAAAAAATCCACCTCGATCAGACCTGGAAATAGTCCTGATTAGGTCAAAATATGTCAAATTTTATAAAATTTTATCTGATTCTTTTCTGATTTTACTTGAAACAATTTTGTCGAATTAGGTTTATTTTCAGGTCTGATCAGACCTGAAAAATGAGTAGATCTGATTGAATTCAGGAAAATTTCCAGGTCTGGTTATGCATGATTTAGTCTAACTGAATCTGTCCGTTTATTAGAAAAAATAAGAAGTATTTTATCTGAATTCATTTCCATCAATGAAATGTAAGTTACTTGTGTATTCTGTTCCCACCTATCTTGTATAATTGGACCGACTGTGTTATGAATATTATTTTCAACTTGTGTCAAAAGCATTGGAGTGTTTCCAAAGTTGGTGAAAGTAAATTCAAAGTTTCAATCATTAAAGGGTTAAAATTGCAGAGTAACCGAGCGGGAATATCTCTTGTGAACTTTTTTGCCAATGAATAAAAATTCAACAGTTTCCATCAAAGGATGTTCAAGATGTGGTACATTTCACGGATAACTTGGTGGTTTTCTTAAAATATTTTATCCTTGAAGAAAGTATTTCGTTCAACTTCATCATCTCGAATAATCTTATAACGAGAAGGGTACATTAATCAAAAATCGTATCGTACAAGACTTCTCTTATATAACATTACATCTTTCAATATTGTGTGCTATAATCCTTAGACCTTTACGATTTCTATGCTACAACAACCACCCCGAAGTCATGTTGTAAAAGAAAACGTAATAAGTTACTACTATTCAACGGACGACAGATTCAATATAATATTTCGCAATGTTCATTTTAGATCCACATGCTTATGTTATTTTATACTTCCAGAATGAAAAAAAGGAAATATAAATCTGTTACGAAATTGTATACAGAAAAGCGTGCATTCTAAAAAAAGATTATCTTTGCATTCTAAAGAACGATTTTTAATGATAAACACATTTCGTGTACTTAGAGTATCAAAGTAAATGATAATAAAATCAGCATCTAGTATAATGAAGACTGAAGATTACAATGTGGATGATTTGCATTAAATTGGCAACTTTTTTTTAATTTAATTTATGTTATTTTTCTTATATTCTTTTTATAACGACCGTGAATTTCAAAACGTAAAATTATAATTTACTCGATTTGGAATTCGAAAATTGGATTAGAAATGTGATGTGAGTGAAACGAATATTAATAAGGTAGTGTACTTACGATTCATTTCCAGCAGCACTGACGTAGACACTGGTGTCGATCGGTTGTTGTTCGTTGCATTACAGGTCAGTTGTGATTGGACATCGGCTCGCACCAAATTTTTTATCTCGATACTACTCCGTAGTATTCCTTCGCGCACTAACACACTTTCATCGGTAAGGAATTTGTTGTCACGGTACCAGGTTACTTTTGGTGATGGCTTACCTGTACAAAAACAGGAGTCAATTACGTCTCAGATTATCCCAGGCACTTTACGTTAACAAGGGTGTATTGATAAATTTGGTTTTAATTTTTTTACGAGACAGATGAGATAACAATATAAACGAATTTGAATAATAAACTACTGCATAGTAAGTTATGTTGTAAGTTTTAATGATATTGTAATTTATTGTAAGAAATAGAAATTACATTATTTTGAATTGAATAAGGAAAATTCTATACGTCATAACATAAAAAGCCTATTTGAAAACATTTAATTGTGTACGGGCGTATACGGGCGTTTTTGTGATTTCATGTTATCGTTTTTATGATGTTTCTTTAAAATATCATTCCAAAGAAAATTAATATTATTTTTCAATACAATTTTTCATTAATTTTAAATACTTCTTTAGTTGTTATAAATCGTTTGACTTAAAACCAATTACGTATAATGCAGTTACGTCAAGCCATTGGAGTTTGGTCAGTTTATAGTGTATTAATTGGATTTTCGGTCGTCTAAGACTTGACATGTTCGCAATAATTAGAGAGATGTTGAGATCACAGCTTTCTATGTCCAATTTAGGAGTTGTTCCAATAAAGTCTACTAACTCGATAGATTTCATAAACTTCATCGGAAGTTTAATTTTATACTTCCCTTTACAATAATAGAAATATGATGCTAATAGCTCTGTGTAATCGACTCACTTTTTCGTATTAAGAGAGGATGTTTCACAGTGGGGAAAGTGTGGAACTTCAACGTAATTTATTATTAATTACATTTTTAGCGTGTGTCAAAGTATTTTAGTTTGGAGATAAGGGAGATAATTAAACCCTTCATTAAATTTCATTTCATTCCCTAGTAAAAATGATAATATATTGACCATACATAAAACATATATTGACAATATATTATTTTAAATATAATATATTGACCATATATTGACATTAATTGTTTTGTATAGTCGCTAATATATTGACAACGTATGACCATGTATGGAAAATGTTTAATAATGTATGGTCAATATATTGTCAATACATTGTTAATATATTGTCATTATATTGACAATATATTATTTTTAATGTGGTCAATACATGATTTTCTTAAAAATAATATATTGACAATATATGGTCAATATATTATCATTTTTACTAGGGTTTCTTCACTAAATTTTTTAATATTTTCTCTACCATTTGATTGTGGGGCTGAAAATACTGTAGTCTCCCCTTATATAAAAATAATTGTATCACTTAAAAATTAATTGTTTACAACATTTTATTTTTTCGGCAGTATACTAAATAATGCATGGCGTCATAAATATTATTGGACTTTTTTTGATCGAATGATTGAAGTTTGTGAATTGTACTAGTGCAGAAAGAAAAATTTTCAAAAAAGTTTCAAAAATATTGAGCAGAGACGAGTATAAAGTACTCACCACCATAAACGTCGCAAAACAAACGCACCGTGCTGCCTTCCTTGTAAGATCCGACTTTAGAACTTTGTACTTTACCAGTCTCGTTCAGAATTAATACTTTTTTGGGCGGAACTGCAACAAAAAGTTTCAAATATATAGTAATAATATTAATTGCGATGATTTCACCTGATTTTGGCGCAGTGAGCTAGTGCACACGTAAGGTTGTTGTAATAGCTGATAACAGAAAATTGGTTTCGAAGAGATTATGTCTAAGAGATATCCTTATGATATTAAATTGAAATCTAAAATCAATTTTCAGTGAAAATATAATCGTAA
Source organism: Trissolcus japonicus (assembly GCA_030522925.1). Lineage (NCBI taxonomy): Eukaryota > Metazoa > Arthropoda > Insecta > Hymenoptera > Scelionidae > Trissolcus > Trissolcus japonicus. The sequence goes on along the minus strand of JAPYZS010001518.1, from coordinate 2,277 downwards.
CTTTGCGACAGACACTCAATTTCTTCGATGAAGACTTTCATCAATACTGAATAATTCTGTTGAAGTCCATTTTGTTATTTCGTAATCCGCTGAGTCTACACGGCATAAGAACTAATTAATTATTACAAGTTTTCTTGTCGTGTATACGTAATACAAATATTGTAATGAAAAAATGTGTTTGGGTCCCGTGATTTGAGTTCGATTGTTATTTTGAGTTTCATTTTTCTAAGGGATCATTCCCGAACTGTTTTATAGATTTTTTTCGGGTGTATACGGAATGTTTTTTTCATGCAGTGTATTTGACACAAAATTGAATTGTGTCAGTATTCCGAACTGACTTTTTATTCAATGATTCTTAATAATTCTTAATATAATATTCAATAATAGCAATAATAGAGACTGATGATAAAATAAATTGAAACAAAGGCGAAATTAGCATGCGAATTGATTTATATTGGCCTTTCATAACAAAAGAATGGCATTTAATTTATTTTTAGCGACTAATTGAATTATCTTTACTATTTGCTTAAATTGCGTATTAATTTGAGATTAAACGCTCAATGGACATATTCTATTAAAAAAACCAGTTACCACAGGCGCTAAGGACAAGATCTATCGTAGACAGGTAACGGGCATATAATGAATATAAATGTTCTATATGAGGTAGAACTCATCTTATATATGGACGCAGTTTCAACTCTCTCGGTCTCGCTAGTTCCTTAATGAAACCACCGCTTTCTCACCAAAGCCCTGGCACTTTATCAACATTTACTTGGTCGCGAGGCCATGTTTTTTTTGTGCAATGTGCTTGCATAAGTTCTCTTTGACAAGAAAATTTATCTTAATAACAGTGAAATAGACCCTTTATCATATCAATTTCCTAAACTTAATTGATTTATTCGTGTTGTATGGGGCTTGAAACATCCACGCGTTCCTTGTTTGATTCAAAATGCATTATTTTAACGAAATCGTAACAATGAAATACGCTATCTAAATTACATTTAAGAAAAGAATGTCAACGCGAGAAGAAAAATTTAATGAACATTCACAAAAAAGAGTATACGAAAATTGAAATTACGCGCCCGGGTGGCTGAAATCGATTTAAGCTTCTCCATGTCAGTACCTTGTCGCTTTGCTTCATTTGCCGTGGCAGCTGAATGCGAATACGCCTCAAGACGGCTTTTTAGGCTTGAGTTATTGATTATCTGGCATCTTGTTGTTCCGATTTGCATTTTTCCGTTTTTTTGTAGTTTATGCATCGTCAAGTTGCTTTTGCGCGACCCTTGATTATAATTATTGATTATTGATACTTTTATACTTACATACTATTGATACTTATAGCATGTTTTTTCACCTCTTCCGTTAAATAATGAATTAATGATATGCTTATAAGTTGATTAAAAAGAATATAAAATGCGTTATAACAAAAACAAAATATTATTCATTTTTAAGCTTAGGTATGTTCTAATTATTTTTTAAACGAGTTCAAATGATCAATTGCCATACTCTGCACTGAACACTCATGAAATATCAGTCTCTATCAGATACAGCTTAACAACTGAATGTTCACAGTCTACTCAACTAAAAAATCTGCTATGACAACTGCATTTGTAAGAATGTATTTACTTTTTGAGATATTACGTGCGGCAGGCACATGTCCAGATAAGCTTGGTTCTGACTGCGTCGGAAAGCATCTTACTTTTTATACGAAATAATGTGTATATTTATCTATAACAAACCCTTGTCAATTTAACTTATTGTAAGAAGATTATATGCACATTACATCACATATGGTATAAATAGTTTTTAAACAATAAAATATTACATTTTTTGCCAGTCAAATAGTTTTTATCTGATTAAAGAAAATTTTCATTTGTTTGAGAATTTTTTACTGATGTGAAAAAAAGTTTTTATTCATTCTACATTTCTATTCAATCAATGTTTCTATACATTAAGAAAAATTGTTTGTCAAAACGTTCATCAAAAGAGAAATTGATAACTGAATGCAAAATATTCACATAGCTGAAACACTTCCAAATATTGAAACAATTTTCATATCAAAAATCATGTTTGATTTTAACTTTATTGTGAACTATTCATATCCATCATAACATATAACTGTTATTATTTAATTTGTATTCAATGCCCATGTGGAAATGTTCAGTTGGATCTACGTCGGTTTGACGTCGGTCAAAGTCGTTCCAACGTTTCTTTCCAGCGTTGGATCAACGTTGGTTTAACGTCCGCATGTAACACCCTTCGACGTATGTTTACGAC
>JAPYZS010001517.1:0-17859 GCA_030522925.1 Trissolcus japonicus | reverse complement strand
ACAACCAGTTCAGCTGGGCAGCCGGTGGTCCTTGTCCGGGAAGGCGATTGCGCACATCCATCTGCTGATGGCACCCGGGGGTCGGCAGCTTTCCGCGTTTGCGGCAGTGGCTTGTAGACAGTGTGTTCGTCATGTTGCAACTCTGGACGAATTCTAGGTGGCTCTTGGCAGCATCTCATCACCCAGACAGGCCTGTCCTGGGTAGTCCTCGGCGTTGACACTCTGTTGTTGTTCCGAAGGAGCGATAACAGATTCGAGCTCGGATCGGCTCAGTGAATCCCCGCAGCTGTCCCTGGTGGCCTGGGACATGGTTCGTGGACAGGTGACGTTGTCCACCTCGGTGCTCCAACGTTGACGGGACGCCCCACGATGCGTGCTTCCTGACCAGAACGGAGCTGGGCGCCTTTGCAATTAAATTGCCCTGAAAACTTCAAAGTTGAATCACCAAACCATCTAAAAAAAATCAATACAAAATGAAGAAATAAAAAAAAATTAAAGTCAATCAGATAAAACCAAATTCGTTCATCGTGTTTCTCTCGGGTCTCGTCGATTCCGCCGCACCCTGATCCGGACCAAAAATTCCGCGATTTTATGACGGGCCACGGCAGCGTCACAATGTATAAGTATATGGCACGATTTATTAACCATAAATGAGTATCATATATGGGTCGTATATGCCAAGCAATCATGAAACATATATTTCAACTGTGACGCTGCCGAAGCCCGACAAAATACTCGCGGAAGTTTAGTCCGGATTGGGGCGCGACCGAGTCGGCGAAACCTGGAAGCAACTTTTGAGCGATCTGATGTTTATAATAATGATTTGATTTTTATTTTGTTTATTTCATTTGTGTATTAATGTATTTCATTGTGTAAATAAGGTAATGATTCCTTTTGAAGTTTTCAGGGCATTAGTTGTAAGGGCACTCGGTTCCGTCCGAGCCTAACGCGTTATTTGTCTAACACAACATCGCTGGAGAGTGTCAACGCGATAAACCACCCAAGACAGGCCTTTCTCGTTGAAGAGATGCTGCCAAGGGCCACCAAGCGAACGACCAGGATCGCAACCTGGCCAACTTGCTATCTACAAGTAGCTACCACAAATTCAGAAACTTGCCGATCCTCGGGTGCCATCAGAGGATGGATGTGCACAATTGCCTTCCCGGAAAGAGGACCACCGGCCGCTCAGCTGAACTTGCTGCCATTCCCAGCTGTGGAAATCACCTACTCTGGTGAGCGTGGACGTCGAGATGTCTACGGTGAGTATTAATGGGTAAGTCAATGCCCGCCTTGAAGTAACTCCCCTCCGGTGCAATTGGGAGGAATAACCATGAGGTAAAGGAGCAAAGAAGCAAGCACGAGAGACATCGGCGAAGACAGACAGGAGCCTGACCCTGAGATGACAGTGACAGCATCTATTTGAATTGCGCGCCAAAGGACACCGAGCGATAACGTGGAAAATTCTACAATGAAAACTTTGATTTTCATTGTAAAATTATGTATTTCGGTAATTGTGATTATAGTTAAGGCCGTCCAGCATGGGCGGTGAAAATAGAAAACTTTTGTATCCAATCGAGAATTGAATTATGAATTTTTTATTTTATATTATTTTGTTTGTTTAAATAAATTTCGTCACAGATAAATTTTGTTACAATTGTTGAGGCAAAACAGGTCATCTTCACCTTAGGTTTTCCAGTCAAATTGGAACTATTAATTCCGCTTCACGAGGGGCAATTTTGTGAAAAATTGTTCATTTAAATAATTTGTTTAAAGTTAAGTTGAGTAATGTGCCTTTCATTGTGAAAGTCTGGCGATCCAAACGATTTTTGTGTTGTAAAGTAAAGTTTAGTTTGGGCAAGAACAATCCAGTATAGTAGATACTTGAAATTTTGAATTTTCCGCGTGGCAAAGGTGCGGACAAAATTTATTACAGTTTTGTACTGTCACACAACATATATGGGACACACAAATGACAGTATACACGGACTACAAATGCTCACTATATAGTCATTTCTCTGCTATATATGTTACATGTATGTAAATTATTTATGTCTTATATTATTTTTTATCGATCCTAAGACCCCTACCCCCAAAAAACCAAATCTTTGTGTACTTCTTTTCTCCCCCGCGCGGCACTGCCGCCAAACATAACTTGCTACACGCCTGCTTCGCTAGCGTCAAGGTGGTTGTCTCATCTTCCTTTCCTCAAGTCGCAGCTTCTTCACTGTAGTTGAAGCCGTATCCGCTATCTACCTCCAGTTTTCCTCGCAGAGTAGCTTCAGTCTGACGAGGTGTCGCCCTAGTCTGGAGCTTCCTGGTCAGCTCCTCTCTCTCTCTCCGCGACAAACCGACAGCATTTGAAGAGAACGTGCTCAGGTGTCTCTTCAACTGGCTTGCAAGTTGAGCAGGATGGTGAAGTATCCAACCCGAATCTGTTTAAGTGACCTGAAACAGCCGTGACCTGTCAGGAATTGAGTGAGGTAGAAGTTGACCTCTCCATTTTTCCTCTCATTCCACATCCTGATGTTCGAGATTAGGCGGTGGGTCCATCTTCCATCCGTGGATGAGTCCCAATGGCGTTGTCACATCTTCGTGGTCTTCATCTTTCTTTCCAGCACCAGTGGCAGTCTCGATTTTTGGGAAAACTTCTCGTGCGGCGGTAAATCCTGCCTCGTTCATCCACCAGGAGGTCGATTGGCATCATGTCGGCCATCACGAACCTGGCCTCGCCTGTCACTGTGCGTGTTCATAGCCGATGACTTCATCGGTGCTGTGTACAGCAATATGGAGATAATGACCGTAGAAAGCAGACACCTACCACTCTGCCCGGGTCTTTCAGTGTTCGGTATGATGCTAGACAATGCGTTGGTGACATGCGATGCTCTTTGACTGACGGAGATGTTTGTTGAATCTTAGCTTAGCATCTATTTGGACACCCAAATATCTCAGTGAGCTCTGAGATATGATGTCGCTGTCTCTAACAGCCAGGGTGATAGTTTTCCTACTTTTTCTTACTGTCACCATGACCGCCTCTGTCTTGTGGTCAGCTAGTTGCAGGCAAACTGAAAAAAGCCACTGCCAAATGCCAGCGATAGTCCTATTCCTTACCGCAACTACAGCAACATCGGCGGAAAACCCTCTACTGTACAGCCTTCACGCTAGCTTCAGGTACCAGCTCATTACCGAATCGTACATGATGTTCCACAGTAATGAGCCAAGGACTGAGCCCTGCGGAATCCCACCTGTCATTCTGTACGATCTCATTCCTGTTTCCGAGTCGTAGGTCAAGACACGAGACGAGAAATAGCTGGCGATAATCCTACAGAGGTAGGATGGAACTTTCACGGATCTTCTATTGAAACAACAAAATATGTGAACAAACTTATCATTTGTAAAATAATTAAATTCGTTCTCCAAATGCCACATTGTTGATTATAAAATCACAACTTTTTTTATTGTAATCTCTATTGCATGTTTTTATTTTTCATAGTAGCTGCAACAAAATTATATAAACAAAATTCTAATTGCTACAACTATTCAACAATCACAACGACCACTGGTAAAATTGTTTGTCAATAATCCAATGTAAATGTTGGCCGGTAAATTTGACCTTTATACAATGCAACAAATTTACGTGAATTTCAATCAAATATATGCATTATTGAACTCAGTAAAATTATTTTTATGTCACGTAAAACGAGATTATTTGTAAACTCGAACACTGCGTATAAAAAAAATATCGTGAAAAGACAAAAAAAAAAGAAGAAACGTCAGAATAGGAAACAAATACACTCGAAAAGCTCTGCATTCGAACACGGAGAAGTTGAGGAAACGAAGAAAAGCAGCAAGATTTCGCCGACTCAAAATCAAAGAAGACCCGGAGAAATATGAAGCAGCTAAAGCCGCGAAACAGGAACGGTAGAAGAAATGGAAAGAGGCTGGGAGAATTTAAAAAATTGATTACATGACTCCCAGAGAGAAAAGACTGCGGAGGAAAAAAGTGCAGAAAGCTGTCAAAATGCATTGTGAAACAAAGAAAGTCGACGAGAAGAGTTAGGCGTCGCAATGAAGCGAAGAATTTCAAATACATAAAAAAGTTCCAGTATAAAAATGCGCCGCTCAAAAAAAATCAAATCAGAAGGAAAGGTTTTGAATAACTTCGAGTTAGTTTACAATGCATTGAGAAACAATGTGCGAGGTGTATATCTCGCTTCCATGATGGATAATGATATTTCTGAAATCGATGAAAAGATCCCTGAAGATCTGAAAACTTTTACCGGGACAAGGAAAGTCCATTAGTTTAGGCCTGGAAACGTGATAATCCCAGCCAATTGTTTTTCAATGAGTTGAGCTGCTACGAGTGTAATAATTTGGGTACTTGTGATTTTCACATAGGATAATGGGATATTCCATTTAGAACTGTGTTTTGAAAGGCAAACGGAAGAATCCGAAAAAATAAGCTGCGCTCAAGCGAGTTAATTGACTTTTTACTTTTTGATTGAAATTTTCATTAATTTATTTTGTTTTTTCTTTACATAATTGTAGAAGGTATTGTTAAAAATTATTTGTTAACTGATTTTGTTATTTTGAAGATCGACATTATGAAATAATAGGAATTGTAACTCATATAGTTATTAATAAATTATTTGTAAACTTCGTAATTACATATGTAAATTCCGTAACGAGCATAAAAATATTCCGATATTTTCAGATTTATCATTGAAAACCGTGACACAATATAATTTTCTGTTTAAGGACTCTTTACTGAACCTAAAAACAATTTTGTGTCATTTTTGAAGCATTTTGATATTTTTACATACGTGATGTCAAATTGACAACATTTCGTAAATTTACCCATATGGAAACCAAAAAAATGCTTGAATGGATCAGAATGTTTTTTTAGATTGGTTAGAATAGTATATCACAGCCTCGGGTGCCAGTAGCGCCCGAGGCGTATACGGCGTTTTACACAATATACGCTATCAGAGCAACGTGCCGTAAGTGAAACTAACGTGTTTGAGTGCCGATTACGGTAAGAAAGCATGGTTAATTCCACTTTTGGCCGCTGCTCCGGTGCGTAAAACATTCCAGAAGCAAAAGAGGACAGTGAACCAGATGCAAAAATCATTTTATTATTGTACAACGCTCCTTCACACCCAAAACTTGAAGTGATGGATTCCATCGATCCTTCCGTTACTGTTATGTATTTGCCACTAAATTGTACAGCTTATATCCAGCTCAGACGAGTAAAGACATTTACGGGCATAGGGCTGGGAGTATGTGGACCCAGGAAAAGAGACAAACTCTCATATGCGCTGGAGACCTACAATACTACATACCAAGTCAAGCTGGCGGCGGTTTGTATCTGTGCGCAAGAACAGTTGACCAGAAATGTGAGTCGACAGATAATAACAATATGCATTGACAGCATGGCTATTGTCCTTGCTTTTCGGTTTGTCGACCAGAAACTCAAGGTTTCAGCCAACAAGTCAGAAATGATCTTTTTCAAATACCCGGCGGGCATTTGAGGCCTCACACCAGACCTCCCTTGATTAGTCTTGGATCACAGAGCTTGAGTCTCAAACGATCGATTCGTGTTGAGACTGCTGAATATATAAATCAGGAGTGCCACCACCAGAGGTGGTGGCACTCCTCTGGCAGAAGGGAATCTTGCGAATTGAGTGTGATTTGAGCACACTCGGTTGTGTGTGAGGAAGGTACGCACGACCTCGTATTGATCTTTGCATTGCCTATCATTATTGACGAAAGAGAATGGTTTGACCGATATGCCAGGATCAATATTCAACCACCTCGAGCAGGGAAACGAAGATGTCAGAATGTGTAAGCAAGAGCTGACGATTTAGACGGTGTCTCTCTAACGCTCTAGGTTGCGCTTCTAGTTAAGACAACGGTCTACGGTCGGATTGATCAGATTCTTGCTTTCACGGACTGCATTTCCTTAGTACACTGCTCACAATGGGAAGGTCTCATTGATGTGGGTAAGGTTACTTCTTTAACGTAATGAGCGTTCGTCTTGCAGCCGGCCCCTTGCGACGATGTATATGGCCATCGAACGTGACCCCATTTCGAACGAGACCTCGAACGCACAGCGTAGCCCGTGGGAATTTCCTTGATAGCTAGGAAAGGCTCACTTACGGGACTACATCTTGAAAGCTTTCGAACGCGGCTTTTGAGAGAGTTCGACTCTGTGAATCAGTTCTCCGTTCTTGGAGTTCAGTTGATTCTGCTTCAAAGCATTTCGAACGCATAGCCTCCGACATGACTTTGAAGCCCTTGATTGATCAATCAAGACCTCCGAAGGCTTTGATTGACGGCATTGACGTCCCTGGAAGCTAGCGGAAGCCCCACCAGCGGTGCGGTTCGTACTGTCCAGGTGACGTGATGATTCTATTCCTAAGGGTGCTAGACGCTCTTAAAACCGACCATACCGCTATTTGTCATTACCGGTGTGTTTGTTGTCCCAGAACTTCGCCGGACGCGACACGGGCCTTTAAGGCACCAGGCGCACCTCTTAGTATTTAGCACGATCCCGTAAAACGCAGGATATACGGGTGATTTTGTTTAAGCCTGTATTTACTTCTTCCTCACCCGCATCTCTCTCCCTCTCTCTCAGAATTGCCCAGTCTCTATATTGAACTAACTCGCGTGGATGCTCGAGCAGGCATCTCGCACTTAAGCTCATCGAACTTCCAGCAGCAAAGGTCAATGAACGTCGAACGTAATAATGCCGTTTCGAACGTGATTGAATCAAGGGAGGTGAGAATGAGAAATCGGGTATTGAAGTGGCCCAAATGAACTTAAGGACAGCATGATATGTCACTGATGAAATGCGCTCAGTGGCGACCAGGACTGGCATCGACGCTATCTTGATGCAAGAGCCTTACACTTTTCGAGGTCGGATCCCGGGCTTAGGCTTATGGACTGCCTTGTCAAGTGCGAATACTCAGGAAAGTGAGCGGCCTTGGGCTGGTGTCGCAATAGCGAACCCCAAGCTCACAGCCATTTAGCTCACCCACCTGTGTAACAGCCACTGTGTCTGCACTCAGATGTCATGTGATCTCGGGTCATTTTATTTTGTAAGCATTTATTTCCAATGTCGTGAACCCACAAAGATTGGAATAGCTCAACTCAAACGTGTTTTACAAAGTCTCTAGGCACAAAAGGTTCTCATCACAGCTGACGCCAATGCCAGATCAACCATGTAGGGAGATCGGCTCACAGACGAAAGCGGCAAGGAGCTGGAAGGGCTTATTTTGCTCAGTATGATCTGTCAGTTTAGAACGTACCAGGTACTCTGGCTACGTTTGAGAACGATAAGGGTTCGTCTTACATAGACGTCACCCTGGTACCTCGACAGAGGCTCCCGTGAACAAGAAAGTGGTCCGTCAAGTACGACTGGACCACAAGCGACAACAGAGCTATTGTTATCGAAATACGACCTCAACAGCCCCAAGATGAACCTACCATCGCAAACATTGAACGATATGATTTCCTTCGTGCCGACTGGAATAAGTTTAAATAAAATTCGAACTGCGGCTGATACCGCCATACCTCGACGAAGGTTGAGAGCAAAAAACCGTACCATCGTAGACTCCGGAACTCACACGTCTGAAAAGACTGTGGAAAGAAAGAGTTGGTGGATCTAGCTTATATGTTTCACAGGAGGTTCACAAGGTGTTCACAAGGAGATTTGTGAGTATTTGATGAAAAAGCCATTCAGGAGTTTCTTCAAAGTGATGTGTGGTTATATGTAGGAATTATTCCAACGTATCGCATCGTTGGAATCCAACGCGTCCGAATCAAGACGATCACCTTTTAAAGATTCGTTACGAATTAGACGAACTTATTATAAGCGATGTTCTCAATGATATTCAAACCATAGATGTGTCAAACCTACGTTGATTTTCAAAACACGGACTATGATTGATATTTGATTTCAAGAACTGTTATAATGTTTGTTGCATTGAAATTGCATGAAAAATAATTCATTCTCGTAAAGTTATGTATTGAGATGTATATACAAAGATATATGAAAAAGTTCAAAAAAGTAGATATATTTCATGGTCATTTTTTCTTTCAGTTAAAATAAAAGGAACAATGAAACATGTTTCATATTCCAGAAGGAGTTTGACAATCTGTCAACTTTAGGAAGGTTGGACGTGTCAACTTTCGGGAGTTTGTACAATTCCGGAGGTGTACAATTCCATCGATGAGTGTATGGGGATGTTGATTCGATCACATTGCAAGCGTTTATTGGATTATTATTTTACGCGAGTAGTCTTTCTGAGTCAAGTTAGACTCTGGTGAAGAGTCCGCGTTTATTCGAATGTGAAATTAGGTCTTAATGGCCTTCTCTTGCAATGCCAATTTTCACAATACCAAAATAAATTTTCTACATTACTGAGAGTCCTTTGCTTTTAAAAATCTGATATGCGCGTTAAAAGAGTTTTAACCGACAAATTACCACCAATTCGCGAAATTTGGGATATCTTTATCAGAAATTGTAAACAGTTTATTTTCGGAAAAGTTTAGTTCATATTGCGCGATGTATTAACAATTACTCGCATTTCGTGTGTATGTATCGGCAAAATCCGAACAATACGGATTGAAGGTAGTGAACGACTGATCCCTTTATTATATGATTAGTGTCATCTTCTATTTCAGTCGTATAAATGAAGATATAAATGGATATACATGAATATAAATGAATATAAAGAAGATAAATGAAGACTTTACAAGGCCATTAGTGCCCGAATATTATTTATGAAATTTGTCTGAATCATTCGAGAAAATTGTAACTGTAGACAACTGGTTCATGACGATTCCGTTTTTAGATCGAATGTGTATAAATATTCATTAGGTATTGTCGAGATAGTATGAAAAAATGAACCACATATGCTAAATTGTTCTCTAAAATAGCGAAAATTGCTTCGCATATCACAATTCAAAAAGGTTGGTTATCTATAATCCAAAGAAGAACAAGATTGTCGTGATGTTGTCATCAGTTCATTGCAAGTGCAATATTGACTATTTCATCAGACAACCCGGAATCGTTTCGTATTATAACAAAACAATGTGCGGCGTCAATACATTCGACCAATAATGTCACGCGTACACGACAGCGCCCAAAACTAATTAATGGTCAATGAAAATTTTTTATGCAATGTTGCATTTTCTTGGAAAATCTTGCTTAAGCTCTTGTGAAATCTCTATTCAAGCGCCATCTCGCGATGAAATTGCAAAAGTTTATTCGTTATTTCATCGAGTCTATTATAAATAAGGAAATGCTTTCTAACGACCGAGATCCAACGCATATTATTGCTGACAACAGATTACAGATTTGAGACATTACTTAGCATTAAAAAAATTTTCCCATTATTACAAATGGAAAAAATCTAAGGACGAATTTCGATATGTAAGCGATATGTAAGCTCCTCCAAGAAGATGATGAAATGAAAACTTATTAAGAAAAAGTTATCGTAAACATCTCCAAAATAAAAAAGTCATAAAAAAAAGGTTATGAATATTTTCAATAAATCTAGCATAGCACTGTAAAGATGACAAATATTTTCATGTTAACAATCCTGGCTTACTGTTTGTGTGACTGACCTGTCTGTTTTGGGTCAGTTGTATTATAGTCTTATTTTTATTTCAATCTAGCGCTGATGCCAAAGAATCAGCTTAATCAGTTAATCAACGGCAAAAAAAACGGATTATTATTTTCGGCTGCGAATCTAATTTATTATTTCGTCGCGAATGTAAAAAAATATGATTGAATGGCAACCTCGTGTATTGTGCGAAACATTTATACCAATTTTTCACCATTCATGGTTCGATGAATGGTTATTCCATTCCCTTGATTTTTTGTGCAAGGAAACTCAAATTTATCAACAGATTTTATTTTATGTGCAAAACCTTGAATTCTTACCGCGACACATCGTTGTTGACTTTCAAGAAATAATTCATGTAGCAATAAGAATTGCGTTACCTGTCTAGTTTTGTCCGAAAATTTTAGAGTGCAATTTTCACTTTAGCCAATTTCTACCTAGGTTTAGCGACTGATTATAACAGTGTCACTGTAGTAGGTTTTATTTGAATTGGATATTTGGTCTTCCATTTCAAAAATCAAAAGAAATTGACGAGTTTTTGTTTTGATTTTATGAGCATAAAACCAGACTACGAACCAATTGATTAAATTTGCAATTATCGTATGACCAATTATACGTCAAGTAATGAAAAATTTCGGAGTTATTTATGGGCAGGATTGACAGGAACTTTTTCCATAGAAACAACAAACGCGTGTGAATCATTTCATTCTCAGTTTGCAAAAAGTTGCAAAAATATGCGCGATTTCAGAAGAATTGCAGAAGTATACTGAGGGAGAAATTGATCGATTTGCTTTTGTAAAAAATCAAATCGTCTTCTTTTCATAAGCAATTGACTGATAAGAAAAAGAGAAAAAAAGCCAATATGCCAAGTGAAGTATAAAGACGTGTATTACTATTTTTTTTGAACAAAATGAATTGTCGACGAAATAGTGTATGAAATAAAAGTTAAGAAATTGTAATTTTAAATATAAGAACATAGTTGTAAAGTGATGTCTTAACCATGGAGCTTACCCTATTGAAACTTATTCAATATCTAAACGAATCCGCACATAATTTTTTCCGCTTGGATTATGAAATTCAACAATTTTAAGGTTTCGGTGATTTCTGGTCGTTAAAATAGCTGTTTTTTCCTTTCAGTGCGATTATATATAATAATGCCAGGATATACAGAAAATACAGATAGAAAATATCAAGATTATAGAAAAAACTTTGTTGATCGCTGAAAAGCAAGTTCTCCTAAAACTTGCGTAGTTACAAAAAAAGTAAGAAACAAGACGGAATTAGTATACTTGAATTTGCTTTTGCATGGTCGGAAAAGGAAATCTGAAGGATGAGATGCCCATAAAATTCAAAACAGTTAAATATTCAAAATTGATACTGTGGCTATTAATTTGAATCATAACTTCACATATGATGTCGCCTTTCTCGCGTTATACCTACTACCAACTTTGATTGGCTCAAAATCCTTTAAAGTGACTATTGGTTACAAGAACGCATAAGAATATGGAAACTAACTTTTTGCGAAAGTGAAGATGGATTTTTCATTTGTTAGAATATTTTAAAAATATTATTTATTTTCTTTTGTACTTCAACGGTATGATTTTTTCAGTTTTCTGCTGACGAAAAACTACTATAGCTAAACGAACGGAAAAAGCTGCAGATCGAAATATGACATTCCAACCATTCGTCGATCTTGTGGGACATCTCCAGAACTGGCTTCAATTCTTCGTGGTCGTAGACAATTTAACATATTAGCTCCCCATTGTAAAAAAGCAGTAGACGTCGTTTTCAAATTTTTTTTCATGTTAAACTTGAGGTATCCGCCAGGAGGGGAACACTTGTAATGCTACCTTCAATGGGCTTTATACGACATAAACATTAAGTCACAAAAGCGTTTGCCTCACGTGTTTAATATTATCAATAGGTTGAAACTATAGGTTTCAACTTGTTTTGTAAATAAAATTATGAATGTTTGTGTTATATTTATGAAGAATGAATTGCAAAATATGCCAAATCAGCATTTGTTGCATCGTTACGAATTATCTTACGATTGTTGTTTCAAGAACTTTGAACGAAAATGCAATTACAAAATTCAACAACCATTCAAAAAACAGTTACCAGTCTAAAAAGTGTCATCTCGAAAATCAGAAACTAGAAACTAAACGAACATCATTCATTCACAATTCAATGAGTCATAATGGTTTTCCAAATAAGATATCAACTCAAGAAAAAGTCAATATCGATTTCGAAGCACTGATTAAAGAAAATTTAGTCACTTTAATTGTTAAATTGTATAATAATTCTAAAATTAATAGATTATCAAATCAATCTCCCTTATGGACATTGTTGAAAAGGTTAAAAGATCATTCGAAAATTTCTTGAAACATTATACAAACAAGATAAAAGGTTCTTTTCAAGAATAACCTTTTATATATATTGATGCCTCTTACTAAGAACATGGTAAATACAAAAAATTAAAGTTTTTCAAAAGGTCTAATTTATTGATTGAACCTACAAATTTTTCATTGGTAAACGGGAAAGTATCAAAAGTCAGAGTGATGCTTGTATGTGAAAAAAAGACGTTTGCAATGTCATCATCGTGCCTATGCGAAAAATTTTGAAAACTTTTTTCGAACCGCCTAACCTGTATACCACAATTATAAAATTTAGTCAATCAGAATATATGACAAGTGGATTAGGATTTTATAGAAGTTTTTTCAACGGAACTTTAAGGGGAAAAATAGTAACACAATTCGTCGAAGAAACTGTTTGGCCGATCTTAAATTTTACGATGATTTCGAACTGAAAAATTCTCGGCAGTTCAGGAGGCGTGTAAAAAATTGAAGGGACCTACTTTTCAATCGGACGAATACCTCAAAGGTATATTCTATGTTAGCAAACAATTCAGTTATCATATAGCTCTTTTGCAAAGGCATTTGAAAGTTGATCATCAGGTCTTGTTGTCTATACTTAGGAAAATTGGCTTTCGTGGGGCGTTCCTAGACTGGTTCGGCTCCTATCTATCAAAGCGAACCGACACCGTTAAGATTGATGGAACTGCTTTGCCCTCTTACTTTCGTCCATCTGGGGTGCCTCAGGGCTCCCATCTAAGACCTCTGCTATATTCCATCTTCATTAACGACCTTTCCAGAGTAATTAGCTTCGGTAGATCACTGCTATACGCCGATGCTGCAAAACTTTTTTACTCAATTGCTTCAATAGAGGACTCTTGCCGACTGCAGAAGGACTTGAATCGACTATCCGATTTGTGTCAACTGAACAGGCTAGGACTCAATGTCGCCAAGTGTGAGGTTCTTCTGCGCTTCTCACGCAGACACCAGCCAGTTGACTTTACTTACTCAGTCAACAACATCCCGGTCACCCAAGCAACAAGTTCTGATTTGGGAGTGCTTTATTCCACTGATGGCTCATTCTATTCACACATCAACCAAATACTCTGCAAAGCCAGAACAAACCTACGCTTTGTGGTGAGGAAAAGCAAGCATTTCCGCTTTCCAGACACGATCAGGTGTCTCAAATCTGAGGCTGGCGAGGCTGAACTTAGAATATGCTTTTATCATTTAGTCTCCTTTCACAGATATGAATATTGCTGCCATTGAATCAGTGCAGCATACATTTCTGTGATTTTATATTTACAAACGTGTAGCACCATTGTCGCTGTTTAATCACGATTACGACCACGCTTTGGAAATGTCGCAGCTTGAGACTCTTGAAAAACGCCGTGTTATTCTAAACATGATGTTCCTTTATTCTATTGTTAATGGCTACACGTTAACACTAGACATTTTTGAGCTTCTACCATCCCACATTCCAAACAGAGTCATTCGTCATCCTCTGGTTTTCGAAATGTCTTGTATCTTCGTGTGGTCTGTTTCTTTTTCCGTTACTGTTATTGTTCGGAAATTCGACAAATTACCGACATCTGCCGATAAACCAGGCAGCCTTACCGCGATGCCGCTAGGGAGCAGCAACGCACGGCCGTCCACGCGCGCGCGACAAGGCCAACTCATTGCATCGCTCGCGCGCCGCTAGGTGGCTGTTGTCGCAATCCGATTAATCGCGGGCCTAAATAAGGCTGCTTCGGCCAGTGGCAGTCACTTCACCCAGCGACTGGGTGGCGACTACACGAGCGACTCGTGTGCGATCCAACAAGGATCTTTTTGCCAGGCGACTCAAGCGACTCGAAATAAGCCTACCTCTCTCGCACTAAAGCGAGACGTGAGATTCACGTATCTCCCACTCGGTGTAACTGGTCACCCTGCATCAGGGGCCATTCACTGAACGCACACCTAGCGACTAGAGAACGTGCTCAAGGTGCTGCAGCGACCGGAGTAAACCTCACTTCGAACACATTGCGAGGTGCGACGCCCTGGTGCACGCATCTTCGGTCACCTAACCTATTAGGTGACGATCTCAAAACGTCCCCTGGACGACCAGGACGCACGTTCGGGGCCCTCCGGCAACCGGAGACTCACCCCACTTGAACACATTGCGAGGTTCTGCACCTAGTGCATGTACCTACGGTCACGTACTTACAGGGGACGTTACGAAAACTCCCACCAGAGACTCGTCGGCGAATGAGAGAGCGCTATCGCTTCTCAAAAGGCGTTATCACCAGCGACTGGTTGATAATTTTTAAAAAATAGCAAATCCCACCTTGGATTTGTAAGATCCTACACACAGCCATGCTAGATTTCCATGCCAAGTCCTCATATCTGGTAGCATGGTTTCCTAGTCATGCCTGGTTTCAGCTCAATGGAGATTTTTGCTTGTGTCAGAACATAACACGAAGCTTACAATTTCGGTCAATTTCGTAGTATAAATGCTACTTATATATCAATTTATTACGATTTTATCGCATTTTCTTGATGTGATCTGGAAAATGAACACTCCGATATATTATAAGCTTACAAAAATAAAAGACTTACTGGTAAAAAAAATAGAGGACACTAATTGTACACTTTTCCTGAATTCACATAAGTACATATGTACATTTAATTGATTTTTTGATATGTTTCGTTGAGAGTTACTGTTGGGGATATTGCCTTTGTGGCGCCCTCTGACAGCTATGTTTTTGGCAGCAGGTGACGTATCTTCATATTCATACGTCGCTGGGTTTGGAATAAATAGCGAGCGTTGCTATAAACTTTGATGTCTGTGAGCTTAGAACGAATTCAAACTCTCCCGCGAAAATTGCTTAAGATACCTCCGCGCCACCTGCCGTGAGGTGTGAAAAGATCAGTCTTAATTATTTGAATATACGCGGGGGTGATCGCAGCACCACCTGTTTTGCGGAGTGTATTTTATATAGTAAAAATATATTAGTCATTTATTCCCAAAATATTTTTTTTTGAGGGTTGTGTTCCGATTAGCCGAAAATTAATTTCTTCTAGTTTATTACAATAAACTCCTAATCTAAGGTGTGCATATATCGCGCCGAGAGATACATAGGGGCACAGGGAAGCCGTGTCGCGACCATTTTCCTGGGGATACCTGGTGACCTCTCCTTGTATTTCATCCTAACCCATGGATGCCGAACTGTTCATAGGCGGACTTCTTTTCCCTAGCTACTCGTGCAACTTTTATGAATAATTCAGAAAACCAAAAAACAATGCAGCAGACTTTGGTCGCTGAAAAAATCTTGATGGATGTGGCTCCCACTCCAGAAGTAGGAACCAGCGGACTAGGCACAAAGTAAAGCCCTGGCGCCAGACAAGCCAAGGACACGTATAGCGGAGCCCAGAAAAAGAGAGAGATCTGGCCTCAATATGAGGCGGAAAAGGAAAAAGCGATGAAGCTAGACCTCCCGCTTCCTCAAAGACAACCGTCAAAAAGAGTTGGCTCGACCAAGTTGAGGCAAGCTAAATTTAGGGCTGGGACTCGAACTCGGCCGAACGAGGATAATCAAACCCAGGCTGAGAAAAGCAGGGATAAAAGGAAGCAAGACAGGAGCGTTTCTGATCCTACCCTGAAGCCGGACTATAAAAAGCAGCGGTTCGAGAAACTGACCAGTGGACGGACAGGGCCGAAGAGCAAATCCGTCCTTTTCAAAGGACCAACCTATGTCATGCTGGTCTCTAATAAGCCTCGGGTACTTCTATACCTGAGAGAGACCCTTGCAGAGCCCATCAAGCAGGAAAAGCTGGACGCCTTCAAAAATGCTCTGGACGACGCCATCCTGGAAGTACCCGGATGGACAAAAGGTGTCCTGCTTCATCGACACCTTAGTGAAGTAGAGTATGATCAATAGTCATCTGCGAAGATGGAGACGCGGAGCGATGGCTGAGAGAAGAAGCACCGAAGTGGAAGGCTGGTGAGCTTCAAGTGAGACTCGTGAGTCCAGACGAGCTCATCAAGCGAGAGAAGATGACGGTGCGGCTGCCTCCATCCAAAAGGGAGACAGAAAAGGCGCTCAAATTGCTGTAAGGCAAAATGAGGGGCTCGTGACGGCCAATTAGATCGTCCACAAAACGGAAGAGCTGTCTTCGGGCACCCTTCTTGTTCTTGTGGTGGATGAGAGTCCGGCTGGCCGTCTAAAGGTGAGAAACTATATATATAAGGCCTTCCTGGGATCCGGTCACGTGATCTTTAGACCCGTGAGGCGGACGGTCGTCTGCCCTGTAGAGAGGATGGTAACCTCTTAATAGGTCTATTTAATTTAGTTAACACCATGATAGAGCTTTTACAAATCAATCTTCACCATTGAAAAGATGCCACGACAGATTTAGTCGGGAACATGGCAAATGTGCGCACAGGGTATTTCATAGCCCTCATACAGGAGCCGTGGAGCCGAAGAATGACGCACCATTCACGAGATGCATCATTCACGAGAATGACGCATTTCCAGAAAAAGTAAAAAGACTGGTAAAGTATTGCAGGGAAAACAACATCGACCTCTTACAATGCGAGGCGTGGGGGAGCGCAGATAACAATGACAGAAAATTGGATCTCCTGAAGTACTTCTTGGTGCAAGACCTAGACTTCGTGAACACAGGCTCAGAACCGACTTTTGTTACAGTGGCGAGACAGAAGGAACTGGACCTCATCATCTGCAACAGACGGCTAGAAACATTGTCAATAACTGGAGAATTTCGAAGAAACCGTCACTATCAGAGGCTCATTAGAATGTGCCTATCTGGTATCATCACGAGAACTAGATGGACTAGAAACTCCAGACACACAAATTGGACACAGTACGTGGAACTACGGTCTGTATGGGCGGCTTTCAAAGTTTTAAAGGATTCAAAAACCGTACGGCTGAAGACCTAGAATGCACGGACAGTCCAATCAGAGAGGCAATCAAGACGGCCTATGTAAACAGTCCCGTAAAAAAATATCACTAAGAGCAGATTTGATTTCAGAATTTCTCCAATGTTTAATAAAACTTGTTGATTTCTTGAGGATTATCAGTTTTTTGGTCCCCCTTGATAATCCACATACAATGCGATAAAATGAAACATTTGTTTATTGTTTGTAAACAAAAATATGTAGTAAGATTCATATTTTAAAAATGTTCCAGGGGGCTCAATTTTTAACCAATTTCAATTTTCTTGTCGTCATCTTATATGTTATTTAGAGTTCTACACACTGTACTAACGGATATTTGATAAATATTAGGAAGAAAAATGTATGGACAATAATGTAGTGAACTAAATTCAAATCATTTAGAAAAAAAATGAATTCAAATGAATGAAACATGAGCTCTCTGGAACATTTTGAATGTATAAAATTGGTGAAAAAAAGTTTTACTTCAACTTTTCCAATGTTACAATCACAACTACAGTCAAATTTCATTTTAAATTTTAATCTGCTATTCCTGGACCACACTGGTGCCTTTGTTCATTGCTTGTTTAATTTTTTTTGTTCACGACCGTTTGTCATTGATGACCCATTTTTACTTATTTATATGTCAATAGTGAAAAGTTTTTGACAAGGTGAAACGGGTGACAATAATAAAACATCTAATCTGCATTGACATTGTTGATTTAAGGGAACATTTACTTTTTTTCAGTCAGAACAACGGGGTTTGTATTTGTTTATTTTTTTACGAAAAAATAAGATTGTTTTCGTTCCGAGTTTTTCATATACTATTTATTATAGTTTCAAGTATATTCTGGATTTTTTATGTCGAAAAAATATCGGTTGCACTCGAGTTGCAGTATCGAAAGTGTTAGGGTGCACTTTTGATCGGGCGGTAGCCTACAGGTCT
>JAPYZS010001516.1:0-18204 GCA_030522925.1 Trissolcus japonicus | reverse complement strand
CACTAGTTTTGTTCTAAATTTGCTTTAAAATTTGTGGTCTAAAAGTGCATACGAGGGAAACTACACGTTGATCATTGAGGAAGAGGAGCGTAGTACAATTCGTCAATCACTTCCACAGCTATTTTATTCGTTTTCTAAAAATAAAAAAGCTTATGAAACTGAAAAAAAGCTACCGAAACCGATGACACAGTCGAATATTGAAAAATAAACGTTATAATAAATGAAAAAAAACTGTAGTTTTGCATAGCAATACTTTATCCTTGGCACGTTGAATGGATACATTGCAAAGAGTAGAAAACGGGGCACTTATGGGTGGGATCCTCGCGGATCCATTGAGAATTCTAAATATTGCTCGTTCAATATCCCTCTTGGCGGCGGCACGTTTAATGCTTTCTTATAGCCAGACACGAATACTCTCTATTTCATTGAGTCGCTGATAATCTCAGCGTGTTCATTATCGCGGAAAATTTTGGATTACAATACATTTTCAATGCTGCCAATTTTAGAAAACCGAGAACAATACAGAGGACAATTTGAGAGCAAATTTTAATTGAACCATGACATTGATAAGATTTATCTGAATTCAATTGGTTCAACAAATTGATTATTTAGAATATTTTATTCGAAAAAAATTAAAATATTATGATCAGCACAATATTGCCTCGTTCGGGACAATATAGTGAGGAGTAAATTTAAATTACGTAGATCATCATTAAATTCGTTGAATGGTGTATGACGATTGTGTAAGTCACGAATTGCATTTGGTCAATTATATCACTTATAAATTTATGATTCGCACAAAAGTTGCTTTGAATTACATATGACAGGAATAAATTTTGATTGATCCATTATTGTAATTTGAAATTCAAGATCTCTCATCAAGGTTTGATCTGGAAAACTGAAATCCATTTTCCATGGCTCAACGTGGTCACAATATGCATATCAAATACATTTTTTATGCTTATGATTTGTTCAAATCTAGTTTTGACGTTTATCAAAAGCTAATTACGACCTTTTTTTATTAACTTTCTAATTAACTAACTGCAAGTTCATAGCAGTAATTCTTTAAGTTTCCAGCCTGTCTACAGTTCGAGCCAAAATTACTGAAATTTTGAGCATAATATACTGCTTGGGCTGACACAATGTAATATACTCTGCAGGTAAAAAGTTTTCGCACGTTTGAAGTTGGCGCAAAAGGTTCTCTCTATAAATGATGTCTCGTTTTTAAAGAAGAGGTAGAATGTAATATTTCGTGATATCGGTGGGGAATAGTGAATCTTGGATGAATGTGATGTCAACGAATTTAATTTAATTTTGATAGATTAATATTTATCAACTGGACGTG
Organism: Trissolcus japonicus; assembly: GCA_030522925.1. NCBI lineage: Eukaryota > Metazoa > Arthropoda > Insecta > Hymenoptera > Scelionidae > Trissolcus > Trissolcus japonicus. The sequence continues at coordinate 16,859 of JAPYZS010001516.1, read as the reverse complement.
AACTGGTTGCATTTACGTCAATGCAAGAGGAAAAAAATTAGTCCCGTGAAAAATCGCATCACTGATAAAACAGTTTGACATGCTCAACAATTTTGATTTGATTTCAAACTAAATAGCCAAATTGGAAGTTTATGAGGTGAAAACGCGAGCAGCGCAGCTTGGGATATAAAACCAATATTGTATTTCAATTTGCTGTTCGCTTTTATTCTTGAACAAATCAATTTCTATTTAAATAGCCCGAACTGAATGAATTTTCGACTGATTGTAATTTAATTACGAAAGTCGGGGAAAATTCTAATCTCAGTTCGCGAGGTTGCTAGCCTTCGCGGAATATTATATATATTACGCATCGATAAGCAATTATTCATTGCAAAATTGCACCCGAAGTTATATTTTCGTATCTAAGCGCTGACAGCAACAATTTTCGAAAATAAATTTTGTAGTAAAATTAGATATCAACATTGGTTTTGTTCTATTTTTTGAATCTAGCCTCCGCTTCAATTTGCCTTTCTCTCTTTTTTTAAATATAGATAATTCTTTTATTGTTCCTGATATTCAGATTTTTTTTCATCAAATGTATGAATAATTTCGATTTGAGTGCAAAAAACGCACAATAAAAAAGATTATAATTAGATGATGGTAGTTCCCGATAGTCATGTGCCAGATTTAGAATGGTCGCGCATCAAATTCGCATGTCGCACAGGAAGAATTACATTTGCTTTCCGACTGTCCGATCGAGTAATTACAATTTACAAATCGATCTCGCGACCCCATCATGTTACGCGCAAAATCAATCGCACTGCCAAAGCGTTCGTCTGATAAAGAGAAAAGAGGATTTGTATATTGTTTTTCGTTTCGTATAGTGATGTTAAAGAATAATGTTTTTTATTTTGAATTTCCCATTTCGTGCGATGTCCGTGACACAAACGTTACAATCAAATGTAATCACATTTTTCATCAAACAACATTTGTTCGAAAAAACATGACCCAAAGATTTTAACAAAATAAAAGAAGATGAAAAAGTTTTGAAAAGATGAACTGTTTCATCGCACTATAATATTTTTTACAAAATTTATCCAATTGATGATGTATTGCTTATGATTAATGATTCCTTTTCTCTTTTTCATGATTTATTTCGCTGCCTTGAGGTGTATTCATCAACCGAGAAAAATGTAATGCAGCAGTAGGAATGTTCAATCCACACACAGAGAAACCAAATTCGCAAGAATTGTAAATTTCAACAACGTACATCGTAAAACTTATGATTTTATTGCAAAAACTTATGATTTATTTGCACAATCTAAGAAAAATTTGCAAAATGTACGATCAACATCGTTATAATTACGTTATATCCCTCACGATCGAAAATATATTCACTAAAATATATTTTAATTTATACTCATTTTACCGCTTTTTATACATTTTTTAGATAAAAAATATATTTCATTTTATATTTTTTAAATTTATATAATGGAATTTATAAAAAATATATATATAAAATACTCGTTATTGCCGGAATATATAGAGAAAAAATACATTTTTTTACATTTCCAAAATATATTTTTTTTCCGTGAGAGATATGGTGCACGAAATTGAATTCGTACGAATTCGGTTTATCAGTGCAGCTTCAATTTGCAAAAATTGTTGAAAAATTTGTCAAAAGCCCCGACCAATGGAGCCAATTACGTTCGATAAATTTCAATTTGTAAGCCTGCATAGAAACAATGCTCAATCCCGTAATGCACTTAGAAACGGGTTAAACTTTTGCACAAGTTTTAAACTTCGGCAAAAGAAAACGACGAAAAACAAGCGACCGAGCCGCAAAGTGCGGGCACTTTTTTTGGCAGGGCAGGATTTTCCGGCAAAAAAATTTTAATGTAAATATTGTGGCTTTGTGAGAAACATTTTCTTTGTATCGCGCGGCTTGGTAACGAGGGCGGAATTTTCTCATTTTGCGTCCGATGTTACAAAGTTCGAATGATATTCTTTTGTCGATTATCGACATTACGCGATGCTCGACGGAACATCGATTCGGAAACCCGAAGAGCGCCGAGAGAGGAGGTGGTGCAAACGAGCGAGGAAGAGGGAACTAGAAAGAGAGCGTCGGAGCTGAAGATAAACTAAATGCATCGAGCAAAAGCTTTTGTTCTCGCGGACGAATCTTCGTTTTCCGTTGAGCGAGAAAATACTGTCGAGTTAATGGTCTCGTTTATTATATCTTGCGTCTTGAGCCGCCATTCATTCGTTCTGGCGATCGACGACAGCCTCGCGGATACGCACATCGAATTTCGTTATTTCGTACACCCCCCGCCCCTTTCGTTATTTTTGCCACTCGTATGCTCCTGCTTGAAAATTGCCGGCCAACTTTTGCAATATATTAACGTTTACCAGTACATTTTATGTCACGCGACAACTCTCTCCGACGATTCGTAAATAACTTTCGAAATCCTTAAATGAAACTAAGATGTGTACTGCTTGGAATACCAAAAACTTGTTGCAAGTTTTACCCGTCTTAACCCCAATAAAAACACTGCGATGATTCAACATTGAACAAATAAGTTATTTTTTTATTGGAATATCACAAAATATCCACGGACAAAATATTCAAGACAAAATATTGCAACATAATAATCAATAATTGAAAAATCAGGACAAAAAAAATCAATGTTTTTGCTTATTAAAAAAAATTCATTTGATATCAAAATGAATCATTTTTTGGCAACAAACATTAATCTGTGACTGGGAGGGAGGAAACCCCTTTAGATCCACCACCCTTCCAATTAATAAAAATATCGCAGAAATTGTATTTTAAGTTATTAATAAATTTTTTAATTACAAATTCATTATTATTCTAGGAAATCCATAAAATGGATTTCCTGGCAGAATTTGTTAGATTAAAAGAGTGTTTTTAATTAATCTTTACTTCAAACAAATTGAACGAATAACACTGCAAAATATCTAATCTAAAATACAGATGGTTTTTGTCCCACAATTTTAGACATTATAACATCTTATGTTACGATGCCTGAAGTGAGTCTCAAGTGAACATTCTGAAATGAAATTAAAAGATGTAAGATCCTTCATGACTGATGTTGGTGACAGATTGACATAATCATATAATGCAGAAGATAATATCAGTGTGATTCAACAATTGAATGAGCAAGGTTGATTGTGACGATACAGGTAAAATCAATGTAAAATAAATTTGCAGTATAGAAATTATTTAAAATGTATCATTTTTAATTAATTGAACATTTTATGCTGTCAAAATGTTGTTTATTTGTAAGAAACATTTTAAATTCAGTCGGAATAATTTACTCTGAATAATAAGTATGATGGATCTCAAATTCAAAATGTTTTAGTAAGAATAGACAAAATTTCAGAAAAATTTCAGGTACAAATTTTCTTAAATTCAGAGACTGCCAGAAAAGAGTTTTTGCATATTGTTTAAAATAATTTGCCTGATTAAAGTATAAATTAAAACGTTGGTTATTTTCGGACGAAGCATGCATTAAATATAATCAGACAATAATTATATTGCAATGAAGAATCAAGCCAGAGTAAAATGGGATCAAATCAGATTATAGTCAGACTTAGCCGAATCCCTTATCAAACAGAAAGTCTTATTTATGTACTCAGGTTTGATCATGTCTTACATCTAGCTTCGATAAAATAAATACTGCTCAAGGGCAAAGAAGGGTACTTCTAATTTCACATGAAAGTTACATTCTCGATAATAAAATGAACATCTCCAAAAGATGAAAGTTGATTATCAAAAGTCAATAAATAATTACATTTTTTGAGAACCTAATTTTTGATAAGACTATTCTATTTGTTGTATCCTCCTCTCTTTTTTAACTTAACGAAAATGTTGTTATTTAACTTACGACTAATCATGATTAGGTATTTTGATATAGGTCGTTTCAAGCATGAACAAACATCATCAACAAAGTCCTAATTATTATTTAGATAATCAGTAGTTCACATAAAATAACGTCATTAGTATTTTGGATAGCTCGAAGTTCCGGATAACCCAACGGTATTCATGAACCGGAGTTTCGTTGCAGTATACGACGACGTAAACAAAGCATCCAATTCATCTGATTCCGGCAGCGACGATAGATACAGATTATAACAACGACATCGAAAGCTCTGTAAACAATTTATCCTCTGTGAAGTTTAATATCCTAAATGAATCCAAACAATATAATCGACGATATAAAACGATAAAAACGGTCGGAAATGTGTTGGAACCGAGAGCTGCAAAATCGATCGAGTGACTACTCAATATTCTGTAATCGAGCAAAAGTCTTCGCAATTTTTAATAGAAAATATTGAAACAAATGAATTGATTTATCAACGCAGTCAGAATCGTTGGATCAAATGAAACAATAACAAATGATTCGGATAGAGAAAAATTTCTGAAACTTCTCTTAGTGTCTCAGGATTAACTCATAGTTTCTTTTCTCAAATTTTTTATGTGTCAAATCAATTAGCCATGAAATACATTTTTGAAATGCGGCTCATAGTTTTGAATTAAAATACAAATTGGATTGGAAGTTTTTTTTTTTTTTTTTTTTGGTGCAATAAAAAAAACTTTAATTCGATGCGACTATCTCAGTTACTTTAAGTGGATTTTTTACACTGTTTAAACTTTCTCATCTTTTTTTGCTTTCATTTTGCTGCAACCTTATTTAAGAGGAAAATTTTAACTGCAGAGAATCGTTTGCATATAAAATCGGAAAAAGAAACAAAGTTTTATTTACCCAGATTTGTATAATTTATGGTATGAAGATTTTCAGATTATAATATCATTTTATAAATTAGTGGTTTACCATTAATTCACTTTCTTTTCTGCACGAACGAACGTGCTAGACAAATCGTCCTGATACAATTTCTCGTTACATCAACACCAACAAGCAAGATCGATTTTATAACATACAACATCTTCAATATGCTATTAACGGTGTTAAATCGATTTTGTCGATTTCTTCGATATCTGTAAACGAGTATTTTCATCAGTGACGGCAAACTTCTGGAAACAGGAAAGGGCAGAAGGAAGTCAAATTTAATTACGAAAATTATCCACGCGAACGCTATAGAACGATCGAATATTGCTTGCTACTGGACAACTTGTCGCCTCTCGTCAAATCACTCCTCTGACCTTATCTGGTTCTTGCGCACCTCCTCTTCCTCGCGAGCTTCAACTTCTCTACTTTTTTCGTTCATCGTTTCTTTTTTTTTTTATTTCACTCCCACCCCAAACGTTTCTTCACAGTCGCTTCATCGAAATTCTCATCGTGTTACCTGGCTTGAAAGCAAACCCATTCTCTGGGGTGGTAGCCTCCATTTCCACCTCGACCCCGTTGGGAAACCACCCCTCCTTCACTGCCACAAGTATACACGTTCGTACACATTTATCTTCTTTCCTCCTTTTTCTTACGGAATTTCGACTATTTTCTCAGCCCCCACTCCCTTCTCTCTCACTTTTTTTATTCTCGTCAGAATACAGAGAGATTGTTTCTGTCGTATTTACTTTTTTATCAATTTATGCACAATTCTCGTCAAATGGCTTCGGAAAGAAAAATTAACAGGATTTTCAAAAATGAATAATTTTGCTGTTGAAAATTAGCTTTGTATACTTTGAAATGAACAAAAAAAATAATGTGACTCGATGTGAGGCTCGAGGCACATCTCTTTGTCATTTTTCTATACGTCTTGGCAGAATTCAACATTTTTCTTCAACTCAATGAATTTGCTATGATACAAAAGCTCTTTTCAAAGCCACGGTGATTTCTTGAAAAATAATAATTTTAACGTTAAAATCAATTTTGTGTCAATTTTGTGTCACTAGATAATGACATTAGTCTATTTATTAAATAAATATTTTATGTTTTTAAATAACATATTGGTTGAAGATGATATTTTTATTAATAGTTCATTAATATGAATAAAATATGAATGAATGTATAAATTTATACTACTTGACGTGAAAACATAAACAAGCAATAAAGCCAAAAAGAGCAATGTAATATTTAAAAGAAATCTGACGACTTAACTACAAGCATTAAAACTTTTTGGCCAGATTAACAATTCGCTCATCTCAAAGAATAATGGCGATGTAATCTTTACATATTTTAATTTAAGCTGTTATTTGTTTTTGAATCATAAAATGTGATGTTTGATAAATTAAATTATTTTTCTTTAAAAAAAGCGATGGAAGTTTTTCATATGTCTATTTATTTCACTATAAAAACTTTTTTGTTTATACATTTCGACAGTAACGTAAAACAATTTAAACATCTGTGAAGTGAATTTTATTATTTTTAAGTAATGTAAAGTGATGAGTGATCAAAATATTTAATTAAAGTTGACAGGAAGTGCCACTGAAAAATGATTACTTTAAATAAATATAAATTTTCGTTTTTATTATTATGATGAAAGAATGTTTTATTTTTATTCAAAAAATTTTAATTTTTTCACATAACTTCATATTAACTTCATATTATTTTTATGTCCAGGTTTGAATTTTGTATTGGTTGTCATGGATGTCATAGTTGTTTATGCAAGTCGAGTTCAGTCCAGTTTAATACGTCAAGTCAAGTCATCTGTGTATATACGTCTTGTCCTTATGCATTTAATAAATATTGTTAATTAATTAACCGAGTTCCATTGGCTACAACCCGTGCAGAAATATCCGATGCTACAGTTGTTTTAACGGTAGAATGACGTTGGTTTGGCAGACGTCGGTAGCCAACGTAGAATCGACATTGATAGTATAATAAAACCGTGGTCGGTTCGAGATATTCAACCGACGGAACTGAGCGTCGTTGGTTTGATGTAATTTCAACGTTGAATCTACGTTGACGTCGTTAGTATACGTCGGGAGGTGTTGCATGCCAACATTTGACCGACGGCAGAACGACTTTGACTGACGTCAAATCAATGTTCATCCAACTGAACATTCCTGCTCTGGAACAATTGTCATCGGAAAATTAAAATTCAAATTAAATAGGACAATTTTACCATGATTTAAACATACCAATTTTGCAAAGTTGATTTGACTCAAGTTAAATTGATACTTCTCCACTGTACCGATACAGAGAGAATTATCCGCAAAAGTTGTTTTCAACAACTATCAATCGAGTTGGCGGAACTATATTACTAATCTAACATTCAAGTTTACGTTTACTTCGATTTTCGATTAGCTCTATTTAACCGTGGCGTGTTGTTGCAACTAAAATATGCAGGTTGCGTTAACTACCATTATTCCGTCTGTATTCAGACGTTACACGAGATTTGCGTGTTATTAACACCAATGGGAAGGAAAATATTGTTCTCCTGAACTGGCACTGTTTTGCAAGCCCTTCAACTAATTTAGAAGTTTAAGAGGGTCCAATAAATTAAAAAAAATTTTAACGTTGATTTATAATTTTTTCTCTACAAAAAAAATCCAACAATTTTTTCCTTCAATCGATCTTACTTTAGATAGATCACACAAAAAATTCTTATCTCGCTCGTAACTCCGTGAGAGCAATCGCTTTGGCGTTACGGAATTTCGTAAACCAAGCAGCGATCATCCCAAGACTAATAACAACGTTTGTTATTCAAATATTTAGATTCACAGCCAATCCTGCGATAAATTTATACAAAATATATGGCCGTGGTACGTGATCAAATTTCGCTCACGGATATTTTTCTTGGTCCCGGGACACGAAAATAACAAAATGATCCTCTCTTTCGGTCCGACAAGGGCTGGAAGGAGTTAGGGGGGGGGTGAAGTCGGGTGACCGGTTGGAAGAGGCCAGTCGTCGATCTTCAAGACAAATATTATTCCAAAAAATTGGATTACCGTTATCGGGTCTCGTTCTCGCGGCGGCGCACGTTCTGACGCTGCCAGAGCACTTGGTCTTACACTCGAATAACTGCTCGACGACCTTGCCCCCGCGCCGGCTCGCATCGAGCCGTTTCCCTTCCTGACTGGCAACGACGCCAATTTTTCTTTTCTCTGTTTCTTGGACAGACTTTCCGATCTTTTTGATGCCACGGAGCAAATATTTGCCACGAAGATGACGATGCTACGAAGAACGAGGCAAATAGACAGGCACGCCAGGAAATGACGTGCAACGCTTTAGCATCCCCGCCACAAAATGTTAGATCATCAATCGTGATAAATATATCAAACATGATTGAGGTTTTTATTTCAACGCGCGATGCTTTCAATTTATTAACTCCAATGATTCGAGGATGGATATATTGACTGTAATTTTCGTTTAAATTATCACGGAGTTTATGGTTTCAATCAAGCTGCAATTAAAAATATACTTTAATCCAATTCATCATCATGCAAAAAGAAGTGTCTTAAATCAAGATTTTCTTTTTACTTTTTAAAGCCATTTTCAAAAGACTTGCTGACTTGAGATATTATAGTCTTAATATAAGAGGATTAATTGTCGTTATAGATGACTCAATTGTAAATTGAGTAATTTAAAAGAGTTTATGGTGCGTGTTAAATTTTGTGGACTTTTTAAAGAAGCAGGTATTATTTCTAACTTTGCAATGATACTCGAGTTTTGTGAGATTCGTACAATCTTGGGAAAATTGATTATAATGGAGAGACAAGTTTTAATTCAATTGCAAGAGGCAGTCGCTTTGCCTATCTTAATCACGGTCTCGAATAAGACGTACAAAATTAACTGAATCGAATTTGTTTTATGTGAGGCACCTATTACCGACAAGGTACCAGTGATCGACATTTTGAAATTGATTGATGAAATTAATATTTCTGTTAAGAACATTTGAAATTTTGTAATTTGGAAACTAAAAAATAATTGAAGAAAAATGTATTGTGTACAATCTGTGAAAGGTAAGATGTTATTTGAAATAGTGCAATTAAATAGCAATGCATCTCCAAGTAAATTAAATTTATTTTTAGTGTTCTCTTCGCTTTTTCCTATGCAAAATTACAATAAATGAACACGTACAATTTTTCGCTTTCACATAAATCACACAATTAAAAATAATTATCGAAAATTACACTTGGCAAATGAAGCGCAATTGACGTAAATCGATTAATGAGTCGAGCTTTCCCCTCGGACAAATCCACAATTTTCTTGGCAAATTATCAAATTGATTTTGCCACGGCAAAAGTACGTTTTCCCTTTTCCGCGTCACTGGTAATTATTTTTATCAATCAGACCTCCGCGGCCGCCGGATGCGTAACATCAACAAAAACCCATCAACATTTATCACAATATACCGCGCCCGTCCAAAATGCGTGATTTGTCTAATCATTAATTTGGCTAAACGAATGGAGACGCGGGATCGAATGTTCGGTACGAACCCCTCGCGCCGTGTTTTCGGATAATAATTTTCGTTTTTCCTTCCGCGTTAGAATGTATTCATAGCGAGCGGTGCTTACAACTCCACCCCACTAATAAATAAGTCATTCCCATCAATCCTCGAGTGACCCTCCAATAGATATCACCATAGATTAGAAATGAATAATAACGCCATCATTGTACATCGAGAGAAAAAAAGATTCTATATATAACGCGTGGCCATGGAAAGAGAGGCGGCACAGTTCTCTACGTTTAATAAAGCGCGACCGCGATACACAATGGGATATTGTAATACACGCGCGGAAAAACGAAATGATTTTCGCACGAATCCGTGCGGCGCGCCATATGAAAGCCTGGGCGTCAATAAATAATTCCAACTTTCAATCGAACTGAGTATGGAGTCTATAATTTGGGGATTTCATATACTATATAACAGGCGCCTGTGCAGGATTGAATTGAGCGGAAAGGATCGGAGTTAGGGGCGAAACGTGCCACCCTGACAAGTGTGCAACGACAACCGACAAGGACAGAGCGAGAACACCCAGAAGAGAGAGATGATTCTTCTCCATTTTTTTGCCTAGTAGATGATGTCCCCGGATTAGGGCAAGCTCGTGGTAATACCCGGATTAATACACACGCCCTTTTGCTTTAGCCCTATGCCAGTTCATAGAATTTCGACTCAGATTTTGTACAAGAAGCTTAGCAAGCGCATAATCAACACTCGAGCGCCAATTATCACGCTTCGAATTCGGCCCCACTCAATGAAAAAAAAATTGTGCTCCAGACCAGTGGGCTCCTAAAAAGTGCAACTACAGAATAGCCGCGGAGCTTTTTTGCCAGACACTTAATCAATAGATGTAGAAAGTTTGCCGAGTTCCATTATATGATTGAGAAGTACAAAGTTCTGGCCGAGATTTTTTAGACTTCAAACACGATACAAACTATTTCATTATGTTGAAATACTTCATAACGAAAAGTATTGTTAATCTGATTGTTGATATAAATAACCCCAGTACACAACATCTGTACACAACCGAATTAAATTTCGGTCCGGTTACGGTTAATTTTTTATTTCGGTTTCGGTTAACAGTCCAAACTGATGAAAATTTTTCAATTTTCTTATTCAGTTGTTTGACATTAACAGTATTAAAAAAGTTTAGCCCGTATAGGACACATATAGAACACATATAGGACACATAAATAAACCATACCAACAAATATTTGTCTTAGTCTGCAACAAAATTTGACAGTTATTGGTTTGAAATTAAATTTTTTATACCGTATTCGATTTTAAAATCGTCCCGGTTTTTAGCGTTTAACGCTCCGATTACGGTTACGGTTTTCATGCTTTGCCTTAAATACGTATAAATGTATCATTTTTTGGAAATTATATATTTGTCACTACTTTGTTGACGAATGTTATTTGTTTAATATCCCCAGGACAAAACTGATAACGTGCTTTATAACTTACCGTACAGATCAAAATTAAATGAAGATCATTAAAATGATGACAAAACTGAAAACTACAAATGTAATGAATAATGCCGGTGTCAAAACTTTATTACACGTCATGTTTTTATAGAACAAAAAAGCCAGAGCCTAACTGAACATTAATTATGGTTTTGTTAATATCACGAAATCCGAATTATGAATCGTTTTGAAAGTTACAAATGCTTTAGCTTCGTTAAGCATTTTTTTACCCGGGGTCAGAAAAATTTACTATAAAAGTTCGGTGCGCAGGTACATTTTCGGTTTTTGCGTTTTTTTACTTTATATTTGTCTTACTAACAATTCAAATGACTTACAAAAAAAATTCGTATTTTTAGTGCACGAATTAAATAAAAGCTGTGGTCGTATCACAGATCTCATATTTATAACATCAGAGTCAATATTATAACGTGAGTGCACAAATATCAAAACGTATATAATGAATAATAAAAGCTCACTTTCCATTAAACCCATTCGCGATTTGAAATTCCCGCGAAAGTTGTAGTATTTATTTTATCGTTGAAAACTACCGGTCTACCTGCGGCAACGTTTGTAATTCAATTACTTCGTGCACACTATTTTCGAAAGATTTTATCGAAATGTAATATTCTACACTGCGTTGGCCTAGTTAATAAATCATAATGGAAACATTTTAAACTCAGATTGTTGTATACTGTTTGTTGATAAGTGTCGACAGCTATCTGAATATCGTTGCAGTCAAGTCTCTTGAGTCTAAAATTCGCTCAAATCAGTGAATTTCATTCCCGCAGGTCGCCGATTTAAATGGAAGTTTACTGTATTTCTGTATGTCGTTGAAAACTTGAGTGCATGTATATTCATTTTCAAACTTCTTAATTAATTGGAGAAAAATGATTACTTAAATTACGACAGAGATATCTCGAAGTCTCCCCAGATAAACTTTACGGCATAATTGAAAAATAATTCAATTACCCTTGCGAATGCAGAAATGCAATTTTTTATGTGAATAAGGTTAATTGTGAATTGCGGCTGCGTGATAAATCACGACAAAATACGTGACATCTTACTATGCAAAACAGTATTTACATGCCAACATTCATGCTAATATAAAAATTTTCAGTTTGAATAATCAGGGACGCTTGAAAAGATGCAAGTAATTTAAAGACATTAAGTCACAACAACTCACATCGTTGAACTTTTTTTCCTTCTACGGAAGCTAAGTAAATTGTTCATTTAAATTTCATTCAGTTTTCATATTTAAATCATCATTCATTTCAACAGATAATTCCACTTAGAATGAAACAATATTGAAAATATTTTTTTAACAACTCTGAAAAGCCAGATTCCAAATCTGGCTTTCAGAGGCTTTATATATATATATGTAAATATAAAATAACCAATACATTTTTTATATAAAAAATCAATAAAAAGCAACGATAACGACTATAAATTAAAATATTTTAGCGAATATATTTTCGATCGTGAGCGACTTTATGATAATATTTAAGAAATCAGTCAACAAAGAAATTATAATAAAAATCATAAAATTACGGAAATCGATAATTATTAAAAAAGGTGCACCGAAACAATTGTGATGGAATATTTAAAATCGTATTTTTCAAGAAGTTAAAAATTTTGCGAATAAATGGGATTCATGAATCTAGAAGTAATGTTGATGTAAGTAGCAGTGCAGGAAGCGTGAATTTTTGCATTGTGCGATTATACAAATAAGTGACGGTGGCCGTGAACCATTTTCGCGCTTCGTCGATCAAGCTTCGGACGGGGGATAAGCCCAAATTCGAGAGCTGGGAGTCGTGCACACGACAGGCATAACGTGTTTCGACCATTTGGGCAAGAGAGTGCACGTCGAAACCATAACCTCGCCTGGAGATCCGAGAAATTCGCATCAACGGTTTGGCTTAAATCGTTCATGCAAACTTTCGAGCAGGTTAATTTGCTGCGAGACGTTTACCGGCTGCCACTTGCACGGAATTAAGGAATCGTGAAAGTAAACAACTTTCAGGGATAGGGGCCAATGTGATTTCGAATGCAAACGAACGAAATTTTGCCATCAGAAATAATTGCCGAAATCGAGCAAAGTAATTGAACAATGGCAATGAGAAAATTAGAAAATTATTCAGTCTCTTACTTCGCTGTAGACGTTGCGTTGTCGACGAACGTGAAATAAGTTTTTGACTTGGGCTTTTACGTTTTCGCTCGTCCCTTTCTTTCGTGCACTTATATGTCGCACAATCATTGAAATTCATAGAGAAGAAAAGTTCGTAACGTCGTTGCCAAAACCATTGTTCCAGCCTGAACGAACTAACGACGTGTATACAGTAGTGTGGGAGCAAAAGAAAAAAATTTCTCATGAAAACATTTACTATTTCACTTAAATTTTGATATTACTGTTTTCGTGCACAGTGTACAAAATTTGCTGAAGGGTTCGAATTACAGAATCATAGTTTGCGATGGTCCATAGTAAATGATACCAAAGAATGAAAACAAACAACTGAGAGTTATCAATTTAAAGTTCTATTCCCACACGGAAATAAGTATAGCTACGTATATCTCATTTATAAATTATTTATAAAGCGGCAATAACTTATATAAATTTAATATAAAATAAATATAAATTTTATCGAAAAAATATAAAATATATTATATAATAAATATAAATTCGACATATATTTGTACGTATATTTTTGTCCCTGTGGGTTAGCATATAAAATAGACTTAATATAACAATCACGAGTTCGTTATAGTAATCATAAGAACCAACTCAACAAGTATTAATTACGATCGATGTGAAATTGCATATATACTACAATTTAATTAATATCGTGAAATCAAACCGCATTTTATGAATTTGAGTCAATTTTTGAATTTGATTAAACACGGCAAACTATAATTCTGTGGCTTACAGGAAAAACGAGGTAACTGTATAAGGATTCTGTATATACTAACCTCATTTTTCCTGTCACCCACAGAATTATTAATCTGACTAAAGGAAATTGTAAAATCGTATTGAACGAATGTGGATATTAAAAACTCTATTATAAATTATGATTCGCTCCTCATATTTTTATTGAATAAAAGTTAATTAGATTCGCCATGAAATTCACCCGGAGGAGTTTTTTCGTTTCTTGATATAAAACATAACATTACTTCTGGTTTAACAAAGCTCGCTTAAAATTGTATCATTAAAACGCAAGCCAGACGCATGCAATGCTCAGACATTGATAATAAACGCCTTGCACGAGCTTATCATCAAAGTCGTACCAAGAAAATCGAACAACTTCCGTGATAACAATTTCTGTACTGAAAGTTGATATGATTTTTCAAAATAACACCTACGAAAGACCGTGCCTGAAAAGCTCAACTAGAAGAGTCAAAGTATACTGACGGGGCGGGCAACGATAATTTTCCGCGTGTCGCCAGCATGTGTGCACATGCCGTAACAAAATTGCGCTTCCGAAGTGTTTAAAACTTATTTGTACACACAACACAAAGTACGTAAATAATATGCTTCCGGCAGAAAAGACTTTGGCCAACAATTTTTCGATTCCATTATCAGACTGCAAAATTATTTACTTTTATTGTGAGAGGTCAAGAGGGTGGAAAGGGGTCACTTCAAATTGACCTAAAAATTTCATATAGATTGGAAGACACGCAAATTTCAAGGAAAAAATATATTATATATCTAATTATAAAAGTGTGCGACGAGCATTGTCATGTTACGTTACCAAATTTATATCAAGCCTTATGCGCGTACGTAAAACATTAATACCGAAGTTTGTCAGGACTTGCAGCGAATTACACAGTCGTTGCATGCTCGGTGAGATTGCATAATGACATAATATTCATAGCGTGCGCGTTTTGTATCGAATAAGAAGTTAAGTCGAATTCACAATGGCCGAATTGTTACACTTATTTGCGCATCTCTGTGTGTAGATGAAAATTTTTTGTATTTATTATAATTTGTTCCTCTTGTAAAAAGTATAAAAATTGTAATTTTCAGGGTTCTTCACGAGTACAATTATACTTTTGCATTGTGTATGCACATTTTCAGAGTGAATCAGTTCTATTAATTATTTAAAAACAAATAATCCTAGGTATATTGTATAGGCTTGTTTTTAAAAATTAGCTGACGAATATACATTTTTAACGAAGACAGGTTTGAGATGTAATTAATTTTTCGACGACGCTCATCAACCCACAACAAAATCGATAGCAACTTTGTCGCGTGTTCACACCAAAGTGAAAAAGAACGTTAATTGTATCCTGCGCAACTGGCTAAACATTACGGTTTTTTTTAATTCAAAGAAATTACAAATTGTATAAATTATTCTGTTTCTTTTATATTATTTGTGTTTTAAAAACATTTACTTTGCGTATTTCCTTATTAACCTTATTGTTTTTATATAATTAATTTGAACTGGAATCGCCTGAAAATAAAACAAAAAGTCAAGAGGATCATTTTGTAAATTTAACGAGTCGCAAAATTCTTAATATTAATAATATTATAAAGTGAAAAGTCAAATATTTTATTATAAACTTAAATGTTCCTCTAATTAAATACACAAATGTTGCTGAAAGACTCTTGATTGATCTACAAACAGTAAACATAATAGATGAACAAGTAGTATACCGTAAATTAAGTCAGACGCTAGAATCCAAATAGACATCCAATCGGGCATGCCATGCCAAAAACCAGGGCCCGGTCTGGTTTAAGCTGGGAAATTTCGATGACAATATTACTGACTGTCCCCTTACACGGAAAATCATAAACACGACTGAGTCGTGTGCAGCAAAACTAAATCTAAATTAAACCATACTCAGTGTTGTCTAAACACCACTCAGTTGCATTTTTACGCGACTGAGTGGTGTTTTTAGCGCGCATGAGTAGCTCCACAAAAATTTTTTTTTCAAGACGAGATTGAGTGCGGTTCCGCACGCGACTTCATCTTGTTTTTAATTCTCCGTGTACAAGGTCAGTATTCCTGACCGGGAATTGATACAGATACGTCACGCCTGGCATTCCTCAGGGCCTGACCAGGATTCCATTTTCGTTTTATTTTTTTAGTTTATTTAAACTAAATAATGATTTTTTTTTAATTTATTTATTTAAATAATGGTTTTTTAGTCTATTTAAACTAAGTAATGATTTTTTTTAAGTTTATTTAAATTATGCGAGCTCGTACATTAATTAAGTGATCATTCTGCAATTAATAATTTATATCACCAAATATATAACCAATAACATATTTTCCTACAGTTTTGTTACACATCCAACGTATGAGTGGGTTTCCCAATAAGAAGCTTAGACTGGAATGTATTCATAGACCAGTGGATAAGACAGTGTTTATCACCGCGGAGGCATGGGTTCGAATCCTCTAACATCGAATCTGATTTTTACATTATAAATCTTAGTTTAAATGGTTCAAGAATCAAAATAATTAAGATAATGATAAAAACAGTATAAATTAGTTAGTTTATAGTTTGTTGTTTATTAACTTTTAAGAATGGCAATCCCGGCCAGGCCCTGGGCGGGCCCTGGTCGGGTTGAATGAGATTATCAGCTGGGTCCTATCATGAACATTGTTTTATAAAATATATCGTATCCCATCAGTGCTTTCTCGGATCAATTCCGCATCGTCTGTTCTTTCATATAAAAACAACGAGTAACAAATGTTTTTCTGCTTCTCTTGTTGAAGAAAACGTTCGACCGTTTTTCGTGGCAGTGTTTTCACTCTATAGAGCTGCTGAACAAATATCGACTACATACTTCTTATAATTTCCTCATCTATTGCAGACTGAAAACACTGCCAAGAACTAACTAGTTTTATTGGTCGGGGAGTAAATATATTTGTCAAACAAACACGTAAAAAATACATGAAAAAAATTGTCTGGCGTGTTTTTTCGTACTCAACCTCATTTGTGTGATCATCCTTAAGGTAGAAAATCAGTGAACATATAGAACTTAGGAAATTAATGAAAATTTAATATGTTATAAAGGAACATTTTCTTTACTGAATAATATTTTTTTGA
>JAPYZS010001515.1:0-14843 GCA_030522925.1 Trissolcus japonicus | reverse complement strand
AATTCCAACTACTTTTTATTGAACTCTCAAATAAAAATAATAAAACTCAAAATAATTTTTATCGCGTGTCGTTTAAAATGAAAAACGAATTCAATAAAAATCAACAAAGGAGGCTGTTTATCACTGCTTTATGATACAGTGTGGTAAAAATTCACAAAAATGTGTGAATTATTATTACAAGCTTTCTTGCCATGTAGAGTGGATGAAAACATGATAAAATCTCGTTGAATTTTAGCTTTTGAAATTTACAGTGTTCAACAACTTAGAACTTCAGATTGTAAACGATCAGTCTTAATTAAACAAAATTAAAATAACTTGAAATAATATTTGTAAAATTTAAAGTTAAATATTTAAGAAATTTGTTTAAGGTTTGTTCTACAATTTGTATGTACAATTTTTTTATACAGCTGGTTATCAAAGAAGTGGATTTCATTATTTTTAAACTCTGTCATCGCAATTTTATACATTATAAGATTTTTTTACATAAAACGGCCTCGATCAATAAAAACTACAATTTGTTTGAAAATAACTTTGTGGTTCGTCAGCAGGGAAAATAACTATCTTGATGTCACTTGTTGCCTAAAATATTCGAGTGCCCTCAATTTGTTAGATTTGCTGAGCGGAAGGTGGGAGGATCTGTATTTAATGAAGCCTATTATTCTTATTCGCGCGATGTATAAGTATCCAGTTTGTTTGTGAAAACGTCTGAAGCTACATTTTTGCGGTCACAAAGGTCGCCGGTGTGCCACCAAAGTCGAAGACACGAGGTAAAAGATATAGGATTAGCGGCTTCGGAAAATCGCTTTTGTGGTTTTTGTGGCTGACGGTTGAATGTTATAACGTTTGCCCTAAATTTCAATTTTATGTATAAATAAGCATTTCCTTTTTCACAAACATGACATTGACTTATTTTATTATAAATTTTTATAATTTTATTTCGATTTTTCGTAAATAAAGAAATAAAACTAACAATCAACATTTTGAAATAATGGGAAAGTTAATTGTCAAACATACGTCATTAACTTATTATTTCATCACCATTTGTCTTACTTTAGCTTCAACTGAACTTTCCCATTCATCTGGGTTTTTCGTTTAAATAGTGCACATTGTATATTCGCTTTATTCACTATGCCTGCTAGAAAATATATTTGATGGAAAATGAAATTTCGTTTACATCTAAACACAACAATGCCGTAGTCTTTGTATACATCAATTTATTAATTTTATAATAAGAGCAATTATTTTTACATTTACTTTCAAGATCCCAGCATTATTATTTATTATAGAGACTCTAGTTGAAAATTGCAATCATAAACAAATTTTTCTCGTTCATCAAATTTTAATGTTCAACACTTTTAAAATGTTCTGGTGTTATTTTGTCCCTGTGTTATATTGTTCGTGTTATTTAGTGTAGGGCATTCGGTATTGTTCTGTCGTTTTTATGTTTGATCAATTGTTATATTGATCGAGATAGGCAATGGGGGGGTTATCAAAGGAGTGCATTTGTGCAGAATTTGTGCATCGGCGAAAAAGTCACGAGCGCCGTGGACAGATAGGCAGATAAGTAGGCTCGTTGGCAGGCAAACAAACATCGCGCACGGGTACCCCTTATTGGCGTGTGAAGAATTCTTCTGAAAACCAGTTCGAACGAAGCAACGAAGGAAGGAACGGTTGGGAGGAGCAGTGACCTCGCGAGGATGCGGCTTACGGCATTCCATGCGGCCGCGGATAGATCCCCGAGATTTTTACTCTTGATGAAACCAACGTACATACTCGTTCATTAACAGACTTTATCGCGATTCATCTTATCAGCCTCTCTTTCCATTCAATGCTATTCCGTCCGTGTCATTGATAAAATAAACAAATTTCAATTACACAATCGATTGATTGTTTTCGTTTTCATATGATACATGCAGCAACAAATTTCATCTTTCAAGTCGTACCATCAAAATTATCATTATTTATAAGACAAAGAAGAAATCAATTAATCGAATGAATAATAAAATGTTTATAAAAATAATGTCAAAGGCGATAGAAGAATATAATGTTTTGCACCACGCCTGCTTGTATTTGCACACGTTTTCTCTCATTTTCTCGTGATGGTTTCGACAATGAGGTGGTTATCGCAGGTGCACTGGCACACTTTTAAAACCAGCGCTTTTTAATGACAAATAACACTACTACTACGTTATGGGTACGGTCCCGAAGAGGATATGTTTTGATGGTAACTGTAAAAAGGAAAAGTTCAACCAAGTTATCTAATCGTAGCATCGTGACTTGAAAACGAGTTACTTTGTTGTTTTACTGTACGTAGTAACGTAGTATAGCTACACTGTATATTATACGGTGGTCTGAAAAGGCGTTTTTCAAACTATTTGCCAATTTTCTGAATATGCACATATTTTTGTTTCACTAAAGTCACGGTTCTTTGGACATAGAACTAAAATGCCGGCTTTTATTGTGTGTCATGCTTTTTGTATGCAATATCCGACGAAATATTTTACAATATTGTCAAACGAATAATAAACGTTTGAAAAAAGTGATTTTTGTAAAAGAATAAGATAGAATAATTTTAAGTATCAATAATTGTCAACATATGCCCTCAAAAGCCATGTTTAACTCTAAACAGTCATACTTCTGTGGGACAACCAGTAGGGCCACTTGACGAATTTTAAAAGTGAAATTTAAACCGGCTGATATACTTCCAAAAAAATCTAGCACATCTGTATTGTGCGTTATAAAGTATAGTTTTCAAACATGTAGAGAAACATCCAAATTTTACTGTCGACCATAAAAAAAAAAAACAAGAAAACAAATTGGTAATACGTGAAACAAATTTATTGAAATACCTAGCACAATTTTTGTTTACAAAAGTTCACAACTTTTTATAGGATACATAATAATTGAAAATGTCTTTCCAACTACCATTGAAATGATACTACAAATTAATTTGAAATTTGTTAATTTAAGTACAAACTTAATTATCGTCATGACAGTAAAGCAAAATATTAACCACCGCGATTCACAATTTAAAATACGTTAAAGATACTGGGTGACCCCAATGTGACAATCTATTCTACGATTAAACAAGTTGATGTCTCCTTTATAAAAATGTCTTACAAAATTCATAACTTCCAAGTCTTTTCAAGCCTGTAAAAGGTAACAATCCTCAGAAGATAACCTGCAAACAGCCATTTTTACTCAAATTATGAAAATTTTGTCTGCTTAGAACTTAAACCAAATCATATGATAACTATTGAGCAAATCAATTTTGTTGCTGAAAAATTTATACAATGTATGAACCCCGAACAAATAAAATACTATTATTTCAAACGAATCCATTAAAAATGGTGTCTTTTATAAATATTTTAATTACAAAAAGGCAAGTTTTTCTCCTCAATAGTTTTTGTAGTGTTAAATAAGAATATTTCTTTTACAAAAAGTTTACATTCTTAAGACTGCACAAATACGATATTCGCAATAGTTGCAAATTTTGATTCAATCATAAGTAAACAAACCAAGTAAATGTTACTTTCTTCATCAATTTAGAATAAAAAAACATTGTTTTCGAATTGATTGATGAATTTTGAGATTGAAACAACTATTCATAAAATATTTTTGAGACTTCTTTTAAATGGTTACTGAATAGAATTTAAAATATTTGTTAATTTCATTTTTCAACCTATACTATATTTGTGGTAAATTGCAATAACCAGTTAAAAGTATAGGAAATACATATATACTCAAGTGTTTATTGCATTTCACCACAGATATACTATATTTCAAATATATACCTCCTTTTTGTATTTTTTTTAATAATGCTATATGCCAGTATTTGATAATCATAGATTACAGGTGACATGTATGAGCGCAGCCAACTTTAAAGGTGTCATCAACTTGTTGTATAGGGAAGGAGGGATGTCATGTTAGATTACCGATCGGAACAAAAATGATTTTTGTGTGAGTTATAGTGTTAATTTGAGTTTGACGCATGAATCTTTCTTAATACAATTCATTGTAAGTTAATCAGCATACAAATGTGACTTATCTGCGATCTAACATGGTAATCGTTTATAATGTTGATATTGCGACACGCAGTTTCACGGCGGTGCGCGTTCAATATCAAAACGGATACGCCTGCCAAATGAAAAGTGTGCGCGCGACAAAGAATGCTATCCGTCCATCCAAGAATGACGATGCCGCGCCGGGTGTGGCTCTGTATAGCTCCACATCGAATATCAACATATATCATTATCATTATTATTATTATTATTATTATTATTATTATTATTATTATTAATATTACTCAGGCTAAAAGAAACATATATGCTGCATATATGTCACATACGTGTTGCATAAATGTTGCATATATATTGTATATATGCCGCATATATGTCTTCATATATAAAATTTTTGCTTGGGTATTATTATTTATACGTCACTTCCGAACACCATTTAAGCATATTTTCTGCAAAAACTTTTAACATTTCATTCCAACTCGTAACCGTTAAAATGACAAGTTTCCCTGTTTTCTTGACAGTTCTATATATGAGTACGCGAAATCTCCTCTCTCACTCAATTAGAATCGAGCGGCTAGACTAGTATACGTGCTTCGTGCTATTAGCTTTCGCACATTTAAGGTTATGCGGGGCCGCTTGTATAGCGTTAACGGCAATCGTTTCAAACATTTTGTCCTCTCGCTTTTACAACTGTTTTTTGTCTTAGTTTGGTTTTAAATGAGAAAACGATATAAGTTTATCATTATTTGCAGTGTCATACAATCAAAATATATTAAAAGAAAGATAAAAAAATACGAGCTATTATAAGTTCTGTAAAGAAAAAACTACTCTGTGCATGGCAAAAAGTATTTCATATATGCCTGTTTAAAATGTTGGGTGACTTGTACGCGTGTAATGCTCGTTTTTATATCGATGGTTAGAGCCATCGATATAAAGTCGATATAAAGAGTATCTTGTCTCAAATTATCGTTAGAAACTATCCCGTTACAAAATATCATTAGAAACGGTCTTGTTTCCAAATGTCGTTAATGGTTTTTGGGAGTACGTAATAATTTTTGAAATATTACATGACAGTAGACACAACTGAGTCGCGTGCACCACCTCGCTCAGACATAGTATGTGTAAATTTTCGTTTTGACGTGGCTCATTCGTGTTACGACGCGACTTTTTCATTTCGAACACGACTCACTCTGTAAATAACAATAACCAGTATTGATAATTTGAGTATTTTCGCAGATGCGACTCAGTCGGTTCTAAATTTTGTCGCGTACGAGAGCGGCGGGTATCATGGGCCGGGGCTAATTTGGGTACACCAACTATTTAAAAAACAATAACAGTTTGAATGTTTTCAATTATTTCAAACAATATTCCAACTATCACAACCAAAGTAAAAATTTATAATGCAAAAATAATGAATTATTTAATTAGAAAAACATTTTTGACAAACCCAGGTTATAAAATTAAAACGATCATATTTTTCGACCATATATGTTTGAGTATTTTTCATATATGGATCATGTATTGGGAGTATAATAATTTCCTAAAACAATCAGTATATTGTTTATATAATATATGGCCAATGTATGGTCCTTGTATTTTCAATATGTCTGTATATGGTCACCATATGTTTTATGTATGGACAATATATGATTAGGAGCAATCATAAATTATATTTTATATTATAAACTTTTTGTGAAAATTAATTAATGAAAATTCATTAATTTAACTCTTAATTAAATCAATCGAAAATTGTCAATGATTGATTGATCAATTATTGAACAAGTTAAATTAATAAAATTAACAATCAGAAACTTAAGATTAAGTTAAAACTTAATCTTAAAAAAAGTCAATAAAAGTTAATAATACGTAATAAAAGTTAATAACTTTTTAATTTTTAATTTTAACCTCTGTCTTAGGTTAAAATTACTACCAACCTTGTCATTGGAAAAATTTTATTTAGTTTTTTTTTGTTTCATTTGAAAATATTTATCAAAATTTAATACAATTATTTGATATATTTTTTTACAAATCTCAGTGTTAATTAATATTTATATAATGGTGGTTCACAACATCCACCATGTAAACTATTATGGGCCTTGCACTTATTTTGAATTTCAATTCATTAATTTTCAATTAATAAATTTTAATAGCCCATAAAACCCTCTATATTTTTCCATCAATTTTGGAACATCTTTTCTTACTACATTTTATTTTATTTGCGCTGTTAAGTTTGGGTTTAAAATTATATGATGAATTGTGATTGATTAGTGAGAATAGGTCAATGAAAGTGAGAAATTGAACAAATATGAGAACATAAGCGAGTAAAAAATGTGCGACTGGGGAGTCACATTTAGCATGACATCAGCTGACTGAGTGAGTCACTCAGTCCTCCTTGGCTTGAAGACCAACGATACTAGAATAATGACAGTATAGAAGTTTCAGTAAGTACTTGGATGCACGCTGACGTTATTACGCGTACGTCGTCGCCCGATTCGTTGCACGCTTCAGTGATTGACAAAATTGTGACACATGCGCGCAATCGACAATTCCTTCGTA
Source organism: Trissolcus japonicus (assembly GCA_030522925.1). Taxonomy (NCBI): domain Eukaryota; kingdom Metazoa; phylum Arthropoda; class Insecta; order Hymenoptera; family Scelionidae; genus Trissolcus; species Trissolcus japonicus. Next base: position 8,268 of record JAPYZS010001515.1, on the reverse strand, counting down.
CTTCTTATGGAGTAACCATTTTAAGCGCACCTCCGACCTCGATACACATCATTCATAATCCTCCACATTTATTTTAACTTTCAGTTTCCGTTTCTGAAATCCCTGCTTTCATTTTCTTTTTTTGTTTTAATACAAATATCTTTTTAAAGAAATTGTTGTTTATCCAAGCAGTGAATTCGCGCAAATAAAAATGCGAAACTTGAAGCGATTCATGATTTAAGTTTAGACCGAGTCTGAAATGGAAGCATTGACCCTTGACTGAAGGCGCAATTTTTAAAATAAAGATTCGAATGCGAGTGCGCCCGAGCCAATGGGATTGTTCGAAAAATCGTGGCGTTAATTTCGCATTCTCAAAATAGCCACGTATTTTTGTCGTACGCTCGCCCCGTCTCGACCGCTTCTTTCGCTTTATGCTCAGCCGAAACTGATCGACAAATAAAACCTCTCTTATCAAACTGACTCGTTCAACGCCGTCATTTTGTCCGCCAATTTCATACCTTTTTATTTTATCCATTTATGAACCACTGTCAGATATTCTTATTCATTTATTTTTTGAACAATAAAATAAGTTCAACTAGTAATATTATCTTTTAACGTCAAAAAGATGGCGTTTATCAAAAAATCAGGACATTTTTTTTAATTCTAAAATCAATTTGGGCTTTTTTTAGGTATTAATTATAGTCTTTTTCATTTTTATTATGAAAACATGCCAGTGAGACACACTCTTGCCAATTCTGAGAAAAATACAAAGATTTTGACTTCAAATTTCATATTTGATATCAGAAGATTGTTTGGTTTTGACATTTTACAAACGAGTGTTTGAAAATAATAAATCATGAGTACAGATCATATTTGAAATTTAAATGTTCGAATAAAACAATTAGGGTGAGTGCAACAGATAGATTCTATTTTGGCTTGGAATATATCGTACGTAGGGTTGAAAATCGGTAAGGTTGCCTAAAAATAAATTCTTTACAGAATAGAGTGAAGCGTTTTTTTTTTTTTTAATTCGGCCTTTTAACCCGATTTTGATTTTTCATTTTCGAAATAATTTAACTCATAATTTTGTGGCTTTCAATTTTTTATATTTCCATTAGTAAACCTGATTTGTTTTAAATTTGTTCAGCCATCATAAGGCTAGAAATCCACTTCAATTTCCCCTTAAACAAATAGTGTCTACGTTCTAAAAAATTTATAATAGTGCGGTCGTTTGAGGCTTCACAGTGAAATGTTTTTGAAATTTAATTTTCATTAAACAGAAACTTTTGATAAACATTTTGATTAAAATTGGTATTGAAATCAGTAATTTTGCACTGAGTTTAATAATAACAAAAACAAGATTTATTCTTGTTATATTCTTTTAAGTTTAACAGTCTTATTTCAATATTAATGGTTTTTATTTTGACTGGCCATTCTAACGATGAAACTACTTTCAAGGTTTGTATTTTTTGAAATTGAAGAATGGAATTATCCGTTTAAGCTTCGAAGCCACTGAAATATGACAGCAAAATGTTTGCTGCGATATTTCAATGATTTTTGCTTTATTTCAACCGAATGAGTCAGCCAAGACTTGTATTTATAAGTCTACTCGAGATACCCGCGGAGCAACGCCAGAGTGTACGTTCAGCGAAATAAAGTTCCAAGACAGAGTACGTTGATCGTTATGATATTCAAGAGAGACGCATGTGTCAATCGATTTCAACTCGATTTTACATTGCACCGATTTCACGACTTTAATTGCAACTGATTGGCGTCGTATTAAAATTAATGCACTCGAGTTGAGCAATTACATTTCAAAATCATTTACCCATTTCATTATATTCTTTAAATTTACTTTACCGTTCAGGTTTTATTTTAAACTTTCATTTTATTTTTTTATTTCGAAGAAAAAAAATGCGATTCCAATAAACTGTATGATTATCACCGAACAAATTGCATATATATTTTGAATTGCTCATACAATAATTGAGAAGAGTCGATTCCGTGATGAATTGTTAACAATCATGGGAAACATACAAGGAAAATGTTTGGAATAAACTGCTCGCTTTACACGTTACTTATGTTTTTTCCCACGAAACCAATATGAAACTGATTAACTGGCACGTTATTATTATTATTATATCTGACACGATTTAGACCAACTTTTTCCAATCCCTCATTTGCATCCCCTGGAATAATATCAGCAATGAACATTTAATTATATGCAATTTGGAGTGCAAAATGGTGCAATTCCGTTTCGCAGATGTGTAATTTAATAATACTTTTTGTTATTCGCATATTTCTAATCTTTTATTTTATGCATTTTTTCAACATTTCATCATCATTCTTTTGAACATAATTTTTTTTTTAAATCACCTAATTTCGATACATTGTTATTATTTACATGACTTCACTTTCCCACAATTTTCCACTTTGAAATCTTCCTTTAAGCACTTTATTTGACCACACTTTCGAATTCGTCAAACAAATATTGATCAATGACATTTAAAATCCTTGAAACATTTCGGGGATCAAAGATGATTAGTAGCCAAAAATAAACCACTTTGATTAAGAACAAATAAGAAATTGTTGGACCAAAGAACAATAACAGATTTATTACAATTTATTATATCCGAAGGTTTTTTACAAACAAAATTATGTTACCGAGAACAGTGGTTTCTTGATTCAAGTGAATTATTTTTTAGAGCGCATATAATTTTTGTGACGCATCATCTCTTGAGACAAAGAGTCCATTCATGATGGAGAATTCGATTGGGATTTTGTGTCATGACCGAAATTGAAGGGCCCAACGCCTACACGACAGGATTTACCGTTACAGATGGGGGAGAATTAGATTTCCATAAAAGATAGACAGGAGCGATGAATAAAAGCGCGCATATTTGAATGAGTGCCCAATTAGACGGAAATTACTGCTAGTGCATATCGTGGCCCTGCTGCAGGTGGCACTGATGTGTGCTCAACAGGTTCCATTCATTCTTTCCCCCACGGTGCCAGTTGCACGTACAAGAACTCCTTTGACTATTGCCAGATACTTGTTGGATTCAAACAAAAAACGACCCTTTTTTATTTCTTATATAAAAAACAAAACATGCAACAATTTATTATGAATAATAAAATCACGATTCCGTATTGAAAGACATTAATGAAACTGTACGGTATCATTTTTAAGAATGAATGAAAAAAAAAAAAACTTTGACATAGAAAAAGAATTTGTCTGAGTGTGAGAGGATATCAGACAAGTCCCAACGGTTCTTGAGAAGACCCCTACGGTCGAGGACGAGAATAACAGCAGTCACAACCTGCACGATACCCAACCTGTCGAAGTTCGAGTACCTGCAGAGGTTACATTCCTTACGTAACACGCCGGCAAGAAAACACGCATGACAAAGAGGAGAACGTACTTGATGTTGTCGTTTAGCATGGAAAATATTGCGTAGAAACGATGACCACATCCACTGATTCATTTTGCTTCATAAAAAAGTGAATCAAAGTAGTTCCGTTTTGAAAATTTAATTTAAAAAACATGACATTTTTCTCGAGTCATGATTGGATGAAAACAATGATAATTCAAATATAAGTATTAAAAAATATGTTGATGAAAATTGTTATTTATAGATAAAAATTTTAGGAGAAACGTAAAATGATTGTACCAGTGGGGAATGTCTTGAAACATTTATCCCTGACGATAAAATCGATACACTGGTCGATGTAACGGTACAACGACTTTGGTGCAACGGTTAACATACGTGACAATACTTGCGAGTATCGAGTTCCTGAAGGCGCACTTTCCTCCGTATCCGAATTGTCGGGAAAATTGTTGTTCCCACAAGATACAGCAGCAGTGAAATAAATAATATATCCGCGCATCAAGCCGGTGAAAAATACAGGTTGCATTTTCCCATCGGTGATGATCCCGCCCCTTCCCTTCTTCTCATCCTTATGCTAAAAAGTAGGCGAACTATAAAAAGTTGCTGTCATCTCGCGCCAATGCAATAACATAACGATATCCCACGCCTCGGTGGCGTTTTCCTTTTCTCAGGGCCGTTCGTGATTAATTTTTTGTCGCGAATGTATAATGTAAAGATTTGTTATTGATTCAAGGTATACATTTTGCGACGTTGCGTGGCGAGTGTCAATTGTTCAAATATTTGAACAAGACTTTTTTTTGCACTCTTTTTACAACACATTCATTCTCAAATACTTTTTTGTTTACTTGCGGTTGTGATTTCAGATTTTCATATGATTTCTCACTTTTTTGCACATCCCAAATGATGAACATATCAGTCAGGATTTAGCCTTACCTGTAACATAAAAAAAAACGAAAACATTAACAATAAAATAATTCTTTCAGTCGTACCGTATTATTTTAGTTATATGAGCAACATTAAAATGTTTAAATATGAGAACTGCTTTTTTTTCTGATGCATTTCATGTTTTCACGTATAGGTATCGAGAATAACTATTATACAATACTCGCGTTTCGCGATGCTTTTACATAACATATTATATACCTATAGATTTGATGAATGCAGTCTAAAGTGTGTTTTTTCAGTTTCAGATCAATCTGCAGTGAATCAAACAAAATTTTGTTTTAAACAGGGTTAAACCTCTTCCCACACGGTGCATGTTGAAAAATGAAACCGCGGCGGGTGAGGTATTTGCGCAAGGCGTTTTTTGCCAGTCGGACACAGCGTAAAAGGTGCAACGTAACATATGTCAAAGGATTTTTGGGCGTGGCTAGTGCGCTGCAGCCGGTCTCAGATGTTTTCGTTGACTTAATTATACATGTGTTGGCCAGCAAAAATCATAGACATTTTAATTTTTGACTTGATTTTTGAAATAACCTTATCTTCGCATACATTTTTTATGAAAACATTATTTTATTTATTATTTTTGTTAGCTCAAAAGTAAAGTATGTAGAACATATTTCTAAATGAATGTAACAAAAATTATAAATTTTTTATAATTGTGACTTGTAAATGATGTTAACATTTTTTTTTTTGCATTTTCATAATCAAGTCCTTTTCTAGACGCGAGCGCCCACGCCTTCGCTAATCAACAGCTCGCACAAATTGACTGCTGGCATTTCAAGTGTGCAACAACAAGACCCTGTTCGGCGCCAATCAAATTCAGATATTTCAGTTTTGTACGTAATTTGTTTTCATTCATTTTTTTAATCACACTTCAGTAGTATTGTCACCTAAAAATGTGATTTCATAAACTCATTTTATGAATCCAACCCGTTACATGACAGAATAAATGATAACGAGTGCACATGAGTTTTAATCCATATATGTTATCATATTTTTTATTTAGACAATGTTTTTTCATAGTAGTAGTGGGTGATATATTCGAAAAATCATTAAAAATGATGTGTGACCTTTTTAGAAAACGTCAACACAGGCATCGAGATCAAAACATTTAATCTTTTTTATTCTTAGCTGAATCCAAAATATGATGTGACAAATTGAAAATCGAAATGTAACAATTTTTACTAGAAAATCTTTATTATATTGGATATTAATTTGTATACTTCAAGTTTTTAAATTGTAATATTTTGTAGTTATTTCATGTTGTTTCAATCCTTTTATTTACTTTGTTTCTCTCTTACCTCTTACCTACTTTCTCCCTTACTGTTACTGCTTCAAAAGTCTTGTTTACATATTCTTGTTCCATTGGTATATATTTTTACTACATTTTTATTACATGTATTTATTTGTTGGTGTTGTCAATGGTAACTTAATCTATTATATAAAATTCATACATTTCAATTGTTATTTTGTATAATTTCTCTCCATACAGTTTATTTTTTGATATTTTGATACCGTAGAAGCATAATAAAATGACAAAAACCAATGTTTTCTTGCAATTTTCATATTGGACAAGAAATGAAAGAACTAAAGAAGTTTGAAGATTTTCTTTCCAAGTTATTTCGCAGACGTAAGCGGAAAGAAGAAAGTTTAGGATGAAGAACAGAGGAATAAAGAAAAGATGTAGCTACTAAGAAGCAGAAGCAGCAGCAGCGGCGCCTGCATGCAACAGAATTGCGCGTGCGCCCGAGTAGATTCCTTTCACCTCCCTAGATCTATCCAGCGAATGTCTTTGATGAAACAAACAAAACCAAGCCGCGAGTGGCACGAGCTGCTGTCGCCGCTGCGTTTCTCTGTGAAGTGCGCTGCGGGTCAGCTCGGTCAACGGCCCCCGCGACTCGTTACCCTATGCTTCTCACCCTTCATTTTTTTCTTTCTTATTTTTTTGACAATATCAAAACAAATCAATTTCCATTTTTTAGAAATATTTTAGTTGAACCACTAATTAATCTTTTTATTTGAAAAACAAATTTATTTTATTTCCGTAAGTTCTTTCTTTCTTTTTGTTTGCAGACTTCGATAAAATAGAAAATAGCATTTGAATGTTAATTCATGTTTTAATTATTGAAATCGATTAATCCACTCAATTCATTGTAAAAAGGGGATCCAAAATTAACGATCTAAACTGGTTTACCCCAATCAGGCACTGAATGCAACACTATTGTCAAGTCACCGGACGTTTTTACATTAACACATTCATTTCAGATGAAATGTCAAAGTTGACTTTATTAAGCCGACCAATTATTATTTATCAATTACGTTTATCATAATAATTTTACAATCTCTTCATGCGCGTTACAAATTTAACGACCAAAAACTGGTCGTTTATTGAAACTCGACGTTTCAACTTGGGCCAAATGGTGCGTGAAATTATTTTTAAATCTTATTATTCATTTATTGTACCTGGTTTTTTTAATGTTTAAATCGTTGTTTATTGCTTTACATATGGACCATACAGATTAATTTTATAACTAGACACAGATGCCTCTCATGTGTAGTTTTATTCACATTTTTTTATTTTATAACTTTTAATTAATTTTGCAATTTTTCAATTTCTTTTTCAGTGCGCATTATTATGCAAATTTTTTGTTAAAAAAATTTTAATTCCTAATGGTTATTTTAGTGTAAATATTTGACGTACACTGATTAAACAACATCATTATACCGATCTATAAATATTTGTCGATTGATAAAATCTGAAAATAATGAACCCAACAATCATGTCCTACGAGGGATTAATTCAACACGTTCGGTGATAAAACTCGTGTGGCCCACTATTATTATTATTATACTACGAATCGTTGGTTCGGAATTCAAAATACAAAGCTTTCACGCAATTAATTTACAAGATTTTTTATCGTCAGTTTGTTCGAATGTATTTTTGAACAAGCTTTTTGTAAAAGAAAGACGATGTTGAAATTGTGCTGTGTGGTCACAAATATTGCGGAATGTTACACCGCAACACGGAATAATCGTATAATAAGGCTGGGCAGACGATAACAACGTGGAGGACGACGGCGTTACAGAGAGAAAGCGAGAAAAGCAACGGGACCTGCAGCCTACTCGCATGTCCATTCACGTTGGACCTTCGACAGGAACTGGCTTGAAGATCGAGCGCTGATCCGTGTTCCGTATATCCTTTTAGGGTAAACTCGACAGCATCTCCAACAGCGCGACCAACACGTGATTCATGCCCGCTTGTAATAACCCGGTGAAATTTACAAAACATATTCATTCACGTCTAACGAAAGTATCAGTTTATTCCAACGGCCTTGTTTGGTATGACCCTCCAATTTCACAACTATTTTTCAACTTTCGATTCATCATTTCAAACAAACCCTACCTTCATCCTTATTTTTTTTTATTTCAACCACAAATTTTAAGCCCACAATTTTTGGACTAAGATTAGTACAACCAAAAATAGTTATTTCTCAGCATGTGCTTCGGAGGAAAGACATTGAAAGCACGTGATCGAAAACTCTGAAGAACGCCGTTCTTCGTGGTAACCGCCGATCAGGTATAGCAACATCTGCTGATAATTCACCAAACGGTGTGACTTTCCCGGATGTGCTGCCTAGCCTTCCTGTTTGGTTTTGCTATTTTTGCTAGATTCATGTGGATTCAACGATGCGCGCTATACTTGTGCCCAAGAGCTCAATGTTTCTTTTCGACCTGCGACACTTTTTCATTATTTATTATTATTACACGGCAACAAAGCTTGTAATAATAATTCACACATTTTTGTGAATTTTTACCACACTGTATCATAAAGCAGTGATAAAAAGCCTCCTTTGTTGACTTTTATTGAATTCGTTTTTCATTTTAAACGACACGCGATAAAAATTATTTTGAGTTTTATTATTTTTATTTGAGAGTTCAATAAAAAGTAGTTGGAATT